>JAZHYW010063843.1:0-16383 GCA_037355805.1 Ixodes ricinus | reverse complement strand
GCCAAGAGGTCCAATTACTTGAACTGCCGCGTCATATTGCAAGGGTGTCACGGGAAGCCCCCTCACCACTCTTCCCCTAGTCGCGGGGAGGCGTTGTGCAATAAAAGATCAGAAAACGATTTTTGTCTAAATGCCTTAGTTATTTGTTAAAAAAAAAGATAAAAGCAGATTTAAGTTTGACGCGCCTCGTAACTCTGCACCGGCTTCCGGTTTGCGGCCGGATAGTTACGTGAGTCGGGCCCGAGGGAAGCACACGGAGACTTCCGGTTGCGTGCCGAAGATTACGCTCGACAGTTGCTGTCATTGGGAAGAGGGGAGGGAGCGCTTTCTTTGGCTTCGGGTAGATGGCGCCACAAAACTTTTGCGTAATAAAAGTCAATATTATGAGGCCTTTGACACGTCTGTTCACGTTTTCACGACAGTTATCCAGTCGTGAATCGCAAGTTATCCAGTATCTAAAAAAATTCGGTGAGCTTATGTCCGTAGAGATTGTATCCGGCGAGCTTTTTTCCGGTCAGTTCTTGTCCGATGAGTTTTTGGTCGGGGAATAAAATGCACGTGTTCCAGAAGGCAATCAATATGCAGGAAAACTGAAAAGCACGCGTTAGAAAAGTGTCCCACCAAGTATAAAAATACGAATGTGTACCCACACGAATAAAACACAATGGCAAAAACACCACACTATCGCGACCGACAAGGGTGGTGAGTTAATGACCTGTTTATTTACTTTATTCTCCAAAGTCAGCAGCGCTAAGCTGACGAAAACCAACTCAGTCATGACGGAAAATTGAGTGAGAAGCGTAATTTACCTGACACACGTGAAAGTGTGAATCAAACTCTATTGTCTAAAGTTTTCGGTGAAGTATGATAATGTTACCAATGTGCATGAATATGCACCAATGAGTTCAGCTGAGTTTCTGTTCATTCGTGCCTTCAGAAACACCGCAGAGAAGCTGAAACCTTGCAAAAGGTGTTGCGTGAGATCCAGGGTAAACCAAATCTAGGGAGATATGGCGTAGTCTGAGTTGGAGAAACCATCCACGAAATGCCAAGAGTGCGCTCATGAAACGAACTTTCTAAAGACTCGACGTAAGAGGTCCGTTTAATCTTACACGATATTACCGATGAACGCGACTTAATAGGTAGGTTAAAAATGCAGGCTTCAAGAACTTGCTAATTAGCTTAGTACTTACCGTGCATGTCAGAGTACAGCTTATGATAGGGTAGATTTTTGTTTGAAAACTAGTTCGTACGAAAAGACTGACACAGAGTGCGTGTTTCTTTTTCTATGAAAAATTGTTTGATCGATTTGTTTATTCATTACAGGAAAAGGCCCCACCCCAGCCATGGAAGATGACGCCCTTCGCACGTTTTTGAAACGCGATTGTGTCGCGTTCACGCTCGCTAGAAATTATGTGCTGTAGATCACCTTGTAGGTGATGTATGACTTATGCGAAATACGTTTCTTTTGTGCGAAAAGCTAACTCAGTGAGCGCCGCAAAACAATGACGGTCCCGCATGTTTGGAGGTCCTAATCTATTCTCTCGGACACTTCATTTGACAGACACGTTCGTCGCCGTTGGGGCTTCGTTGTTCAACCAACTACGAGATCCCCCGCTTGGAATTTTTCCATTATACAAGAAAGAGAGCAGAGAGAAAGAAGGAAGATGAAGAATGAGTGAACCGTACGCAGTCAACACAAATCTGAGTGGTGTTTGTGGACATTGAGACAGCGCGATGCTTGTCAGCCATCCAAGGGGCGAAGTATCTCTAACCCGCAAATTAGCAATTTGGCCGGGGCGTACGGCTGCTGTACTCGCTTTCAACTTTGAGGCCGACGTGCACTTGGCGCTTTCCACTCTTGCCCGCCTCCTCCTCTCCTATATTCTCTCCAATTTTTACCTTGCCCCAACTTGGCTCCCCTCGCAGCTTAGGAGAAAGGAGCGGTGAGAGGATAATCTTCCCTGCAGAGAACCGTAATTGTACGTCGGCCTTCAAAGGTTGGTTCACACTGTTGCGACCGACTACGACCAAGTCTGACAGAACCGGTTTTAAGTCTCTTATGACCGCGCTGCGCAGCAGCAATGGCGGTCGTAAGCGGCTTAAAACCCCGTTGCCATAGCAACCCGTAAAAAGATTAACGTCGCAAGCCGTTGCAGGCGCACACGGTCGGACTCACGCGAGTGTGTGAACCAGCCAGCGTAACCGATCCTGCACCGACAGCGCGTCACGTGACCTTCCGGTTCGGCGCGGCGACGCGCGGAGCGAGATGTCCCGTGACGCTCTCGGCTTCTAGCATCGGCTGCGGTCCATCCTTAGGTGAAACGGAGTATAGCCTGGGGTCTTTACGTGCACCACGCAGTAGTGATTACACGAACGCACGCCGATGCTGGTTCTCCGTACAGCGTGGTGCCAGTTAGCAGTCATGCTGCACTGGCCATATCGGCAATATACTGCGGAAAGACATGTTGACCCTCTGGATGACTGACAAACATTATGCTGTCCAAATCATCCACACAACCCAAAATGTCCTGCCAGTTGAGCTCATGCTGCGTATACGCGCCTCGTAATCAAGTCACCGACTAACTGTTCGTTGGTTTCTAAATTCAAGAAACAACCTGCGTCCCCGCGACCGTACAGCGCGCACAACTCTCGGGAAATTCCTCCGGTAGTCAAGCATACCGCACGAAGAGATGGCGTTGGTCAGCAGCCGATTGAAATGGAAAACGCACAACGCCGTGACACAGCCAGCTATTCAGGATCCCAAAACCTGTCGTCCCCGAGGCCACTGTATCCTCTTCTCCCATCTCCCTTTTTTTTGTTGCTTTGTTATTATTTGCGTGATCCCACCCCGTTGCACTGCAGTGACCGTCACGCTCCTCCTTGCCACCCGAAAGCCGTCATTCATCGTTGTTTTGCTTTTCTTCCTTTTCCTCCTCTTCTTGTTCCAACTTTCTTCGAAGCCTCTCGTCCCCTCTTTCCCGGTGATCGGACAGGAAGTCAAGAGGTCCATCGAGTCATAAGGTTCAATAATGGATCTCTTGACGCCTTGGACCTCCTGACTCGTCAAACACGAGTCAAGAGATCCAATGGGGGTCAAGACGTCCAACGTGTCAAGAGATCCAACATATCAAAAGAACCACGGCGAGTCAAGAGGTCCAGCGCGCCAAAAGGTCCAACGAGTCAAAATGTCCAACGAGTCAGGAGGTCCACTAATCGATGTTTTGACGCGTTGGATCTTTTTGACTCGTTGGACCTCTTGACTCGGAATCCGAAGAGACCGGCCTACCGTGGAGGCGTACCAACGTCAAGGTTGAAACAACAAACAATTTTTTAACTTGTTAGCTGAGTTTGAGACGTCGTTTGACTGACTTCTTTCACCTGTCTCTTCTACTTTTGGTTGTTTCGAGGCTTTTTTACACCATCTCAGGTGTTTTTGCATAATGATAAACTTACACCATCTTGTCTGCACCCTCATTGTGTTTATGTATGAAGAGGTTTTACAACGTGTGCTGCATAGACCTCGAAGAACTAGCCGTGATTGGCAGTGTATACCCTATTGGTACTCTATAGTCATAAAAGACGAGTATGCTAGTATCGCAAGTTGACTGGGTGGGGCTATCTTGCTCAAAAGGAATGAGACCAACAGTCGTGCTTTTTTTTGAGACATACAATGGGGTCTCATTTTCAAGGCCGCTGAATGGAGCATGCCAGCCAAGGTTACCCCTGATGGGAGTCCTAAGTTTTCACTCTATGTTGTTTAATGTCTGACAACTCTAAGATCAAACCAATATACACAATATACACCGGTAAACTAGTTATATATGATATTAAAGATTTTGCCGTCTCGGGGAACGTCACGAATTTCTTCAGAAGGAAAACGAAAATTAAACTAAAATCACTCAAAAACTTTTAAAAAAATAAGAAAAGATTAGGCGCGTCTTGTCGGCACTTTACCTTCCTGTTGAAACTATAGGCGCTAGCAATTTTGTTCTTGGCACTAATTTTTTTCTAGCGGTTCACCATATACCTTTTTGCGCGTGCTTTGAATTCTAGTGTCTTCTTAAAATCTGGAATCAGATATGCGAGAGCTGGCCGACAATACGTTCTCGGCATGTGAATAAAGAAAACGCGGCCGTAACTCTTGCATTTCGTAAGAATTCCCTAGCATGCCGTATTACCAAAGATTCGTTTCGTTTTATTGTTACGATTGCGTCGTCCGAACATTTTCACTTCCTTTTTGTGTCCATGCTTTAAACGCGTGGGTGCAACGCGGAGTACGACGACTGTCGAGACAAGAGCTTCTTGACTCAGCAAGGACGTTTACCGCTGTCTGGTGCAGCCTCCGCAAGATGAACTTTCCAAGATGAAGAACCGTAGCAGAGATCGTAAAGCAATCTTGGCCAAGAAAGGGAGCCAAGAGATTGCGAGGGACAGCCAGACGTGGTCGGTCGGCTTCCTTCCAGTTTTCAAGGTCACGGTCTAGCCTTCCGTCTCTCTCCGTCTGTGTCCCGCGGACACGACGGCTGCTGCATGCCTAATGACGCCTTATCACCCCAACTTTTGTCTTCGCCTAGTCTTCCGAGAGATTTCCAAGTTCTCAGAATGTTTTTTTTTTCGTTGTCACAGAAGTTCAAGAAAAAAAAAAAAGAGTTATTCCGTTATTTCGTATGCTTGAAAGATAATGTTTGCCAGTAGGGGACCATTCTTCATGCCGGTTCCATGCTGAAACTTTGAAACGGCCAGGCGCACCTTGTCGGTATGACTAGACCACGGGACTATCGTTCGGTGCATTGAATTCGTCCACACCAACTCAATCTGAGCGGCGCAATGTACTGGTCTCAGTAAAAGAAGTTCACGTACGCATGTAGGACAGTACTAATAGTAAAAAAATAATAAAATATATAAAACATAATAATAACAATACTACTACCACTACGACTACTACTACTATTAATAATAATAAAAAGAGCGTAGCTGAAGGACCATTTTTGAAAATCGCAGGTTTAGGAGTTTTGAGTATGAAAATGCGTGAGCACGTGCTCAAGTAGTGACGTAGATTAGGCTCCTCCCATGTTTAATTTGGAACTATTCTGACATATTTTCACCCGAAGTTTGTTACGCTTCTTCCCTCTCTTTTCTGAACGCGCGCAATGTTTCTTTCTGGGAATCCTCGAACCCCGTTTTTCACCAGGTGGCGCCAGTTATTTATGAAATGGTGGATTAATGAAACCAGCGCTCTTAGCCTCAGTGCTTGAAGTTTGTGGGTGGCGTTTCCTTTCGGATGAAAGCCTTTTACGCTAAGGCCGCAAGCGAGTACAGTTAGGTAGCTTAAGTTGGGGTCAGCTTTGCGCAGGGCAAGATAGAGTCAGATGTCGTCCATATTTGCGAATACATTGACGCTATTGTGCGGGAGGTAAGCATGCGGCGGTGTTTGTACTTTGGACTCTTATCGCGAAACCGTTAGAAAGCAGACGACGTAATCATAACAGCAATGAAAAGAAAGGAAGGAGCGAGTTAGGACAGATCCATTTGTCCAGAGATGATAGCTCAAGCTGCTTCTATATTTACTGGTTTGCTTAGAGTCTCCACGAAAATTACGGTTGATGCCTGTTCCTGGTGTATACACAGTATATGTGCGCGGCTAAAGTGTATAGTTTTACCAAACCACCGCGCGCTTTTATTTTGACCAGATTAATGGCTTAGCAGCGATTTTACACAGCGTACTTTCTTACAACCCCCTCGCATAGAGTTCTCTGAAAGATTTAATTTTTCGCAGGGTTCTTCGGTCCGACTTTCAAGCGTTACAAATTTCCGTCATAGTTCGGCTAGGCTCTTTGTCCTCTGGAGCTAGGTTTCCCGTCCACGCCAGATTTGAAATTTCCTACGATTCGGCAGCACAGGCCAGAGAAAGTCTACTTGCGACGTAGTATATCGCGGTCAAAGGACTCGTTGGTGGCGGGGCAACAACAATGAAGTTTCACTTCCCCCACAAACTGCGCAATATTTTCTGACAATTGAAAAAAAAAAAAAAATCAACGACTTTCGCTGAAGCGTGTATTCTCGATCGCTATGACCCGCTGCACCCCAATACATTCCGCGAAGGAATCATTTCAGGGGACTTGTCACCGGCCGCGCGTGCAGCCTGCCATGGCTCCTTCAAAACCAGCGCTGTCCTCAAACAAATCCGGTGTGTGTGTGTGGGGCAATCGCCGCATATACGGCGGCCGATTGGGAAGTCTGGACCTGGGCCAGGACTGTATGCGTGATGCTTTAAGCCTGCGCACATTCGCGAGTAACCGAGTTTCAAAAATCTGCTCAACTTTGGGTGGGCGAAAACTCTGCGAGGGCACCAGTCCGGCAACCACGGGTACTCCTGTGTACCGCCGACAAGCTTCGCCTAGAGCAAAATTATCGACTTTCTCGCCGGAGAAAGGAGGCGAGGAATGTGTGCTTTTAATTTTTTTTGCACGATCTCTCAAAGGTGTTCTCTGCGATCACCTCCACGGGCTTGGGATAGTTACAGAAATTCATTGGCTTAGGAAGGGTAGGAGCAGAAAAGGAATCAAGTTTTTTTTTTTAATTTTTTATAGTTTCTAGACTAGGTGGCGCAAGCTACCGCCCGTTATAAAGGGTACAACCGTTATATCCATTCATTCATCCGTCCAACCTGGATAGATCGTTCGTTTTTAAGACGTCTTGGGCTGTTCCCGTGCTTACGGGTCGAACTATGTGGTGAAGTTTTGACTTTCCGATGGCACCTCAGCACGGGGAAAACGTTCCAGCGGCTCTAGTGACCATTTTAGCTTTGTGTAGCCGGCAGTACATCAATACTTAGGTAACCGAACGGCGGCATTAGCTTTGAGCAGCACTTTACCAAGGAGGTTATATGAAAACTTGCTGGAGTGGAGGATGCTTATATCTTACAATGGTCTGGGGATGACATCTTACTGTACCTTTAGTTTGCCCATTCAAGATGCAAAACAGGAGCCAACTATGTCTTGTTGCATTCGTGTTGCATGCCGTTACCAAATACGTCGCTGTGATCGGCATTCCACGATTGGCCAACCGATCACTATGACGTCATGAGTATGATGAATTCTACTTTCATTAATGTAAATAAGAACAACGTCAGACTGTCAACCTTGATGGTGTCGGTTTAAGGACGAGGCGACTTCAAGCTTCCGCCGTGCTTTTTACACACACCATCGAAATTGTCGCTGGAAATAGATAATCTTGGTCGTGAGGTCACAGGTATGAACCACCGAAATATCTCGTCGCCAGTACCGCACAAACCGGCATCGTCGTGCCTTCTTCCCCTGCCGAAGATGGCGGAGCGCTCCATTCATTTGTATGGCGCGCCGCCATCTTGCTAGGGCAAGCGGACTCAGCACTCCAGTAATTCTTTATATAACCTTGCAACGATTAGTGGGTAAGCGCAAAGCTAGCTGCCTTTGTCTCTACTCACTGCTCGAACGCGAACGCGAACGCCGAACGCCTGAAGCCGGCGTTCGAAGGCGTTCGAACACTGGGTAGAGAAAAGGGCAGCCATCTTTAGCGCTTACAACTCCCCCTCTCCCTCGGTTTCTAGCAGTAGAGGGCATCTCTCACATCCCAGCGTAGAACTGGGAATTAATACAGATTGCCTGGGAACGTACAGCGCGCAGCCAATAATATCCGTTGCACGATGCCTACTACTGGGATGAGTTGAGCTAGTTGGTTGCGATACATTGCGGGTGGAACCAGCTGAACAATGATGGAAGGAGAAACAAAAAACAGAAACAGCGATAGGGTGTCTTTTCTGTTTCTGTTTTTGTTTCTCCTTCCGTCATTGTTCAGCTGGTTCCACCCGCTAACGATGCCTACGCCGCAACAAAGGTATCAAGGCAACGGCGACCGCTTTGGCTTGTAGTCAACAAATTCGATATTACTGCCGGCGTGTCGTAAGCTGAAATGTAAATGGACGTGTATGTTGTTATATGCGATAGCTTCTTGCAGTTCAGATTAGCTTTGACTCTCTTAACTGGTTTACTTTTGAAACGTTCTACATCGCCGGCGACCACTAGTGCGTGAAGAAAAATTCGTCACTCCACTTTTTCTTAATTATAGAGGCCGTAAGGTTGACAGAATTTGTGTGGTAACCATTATATAGCGGCGTGACGCACGTGCCACTTAGCCCTACTTAAACCGAACGTTAACAAATTGATGGCAGCTAGTTTGCTCGCTCGCTCTCCGCGGGGCACTCGCGGAAGCTAAGCGGAGGTCTTTAAATTAAACTGCGTAAATCGTAGCGTCGGCAACGTAGCTGTAAATGTTGTTCTAAATACTAAGTTTAATATAATTAAAATTACCGGAGCATAAATGTAATTAGCTTACAAATGCAAACGTTGACACAGTGTTATCAGAGTTTACACTGTGCACTCACGGCAGAGTTAAAGATATATTCGCGATATATGTAGCGTTGACGTTAAGAATAGGTCAATGTGAAATTCGGTCTATCGACGAAATCAGTCCATTTAAATGTAACTGAACTAGATTACGAGTGACTCCAAAAAGTTTAACTAGGGTTCACTTGCTGAACTTCATTGTGACATTAGGAAATACGCCATTTAAGCGCTGAAATTGTACTAACCGTACTAACTGAGATACTTTTAATTGGTTACGCTATGGGTCTGGTTGGGAAGCAGATTTGACGCAGTTGTTGCGGTGCACTATAGTTCGCATTTTATAAGCACGCGCTCGTACTTTGGTGAAGCTACATGTATTTTTTTTGTATTGAAAGTAACAATTTAACGTTCGAGCTTGTTTTGCCCTCGACTGTATAGAGAAACGACACATTTATATCCAGGAGAGTTAAGACAGATATTGAGTAGCGTTAACAATTGAAAATGTTAAAGATCGGAGTTTGCCGTGGGATAGACGAAGCGGCAACGTTTAATCGATGGTGGAATCGATAATTCGATTCAGGCTTGCTTGTCATGGCTGCCAGATTTGCTGGTCAGCTTCTGTCGTGCGCATCGAAGGTGTCACGCGAGACCGCTGAAGTAAATAAAAAGAAACACCTGAGGTCGATGTTTAAAATCAATTTGTTTATTCCAGAGAAGTTCGTTAAAACGCAACGCGCTCACACACACACACAAAAAAGAGTAAAAAAGACGAGATGTTTTGCTTTTTGACTCGTACTTGGGTGCTTACAAATGGGGAAACCCTGAACTTTTTGGGGGAAATTGTGTGTCAGCTGTGTAGGGCTAGGGAATTTGACGAATATATTTGGGTGAGTCTGGAAGGTCGTGTGAATAAATATTGCTTCGTTGTGCCTTCTTGTAAACTCCTATGTTGAGAAGACCGGAAAAAAACATTTAGGAGGTAAAGGTAAGAGTGCTTCTTCTACTAGAACCAATAATATTTCAATAACCATTAACGTTCCTGTAAAACACCCGGGCACGAATCGACATAATTTTTTTTCGGGTTCATAGGGAATTACATTATGTACAATGGCACGCCGTCGTAGCCATTACTGATGTTTTCTTAAGCTTTATTCTTTAATTCGTCTTGCCAAAACGAGCGAAATGTGAAACGTCTTCACAGTACACACCTTATAGTTGTTTATCACAGCAAGGGTTCTCCTCAATTGTGTTCCAGTTACGAATTGTTGCGTTTTTTGCTTTCATTGTTTGGGCAAAATAAGCTGGTTTGTAGGACAAAACAATATATATATATATATATATATATATATATATATATATATATATATATATATATATATATATAATCTTATTCAGTGTAGGGGAATTGGTTGTTTATCTTAAGACATGGTATGTTGGCCATAAATGCATCGAACTGAAAGGAAATAAATAGTACCTAGAACATAGCTTCATTTGTAATATGCACACTTTCACTGAAGTCTAGAAATTTCGTGGTGTCAAAATACAAATTTCTATATTGAAGTACGAACTCAGCCGTGCACAAAAATCAGGTTTTATTTTGTTTTTGTCTCTGACGATGTGGGAAGAACCCCGTAAGCTTCTTATAGAATCGCGCTTGGTTTATGCTGCCCTACGCGCTTCTTCACCATAATTAAAGGGGTGCCGTCGACTTCATGTTGACGTTCTCGTGCATTCCTGGAAAGAAAAAAAAAAGCTACACGTTGTGCCAGCACTTGCATAATTGGCCGACCGAGAAGGAAGAGATATCAAGCATTTCTGATACGTCGTTGCATATTTAAGAACTACTTTAGACTCCAATATACAGTATAATGGAGTGAAAACTAATTGCGGAGAGATACGGATCTATCATTCAAACACGCAAAACATTCAGGATGATTGTCTCGCTCATCTGTGATCGGCCAGACAACACAGCAAGAGTTTCAAAGAGAGAGAGGATAGGAGAGAGGCATTAAGAGAAAACAAAAAGTAATATGTGAAGAGAGAGAGGAAGTGGGAGAGAGAGAGAGAGAGAGAGAGAGAGAGAGGTAGGTGGGTACGATAGACAAGAGAAATGAAGTGTGGGACCGTAGACGAAACTACGAGACATCCAAGCCAAGCCAGTCCAATGCCTTGGGAGTGTCATGCGACCTTCTGGAGGGGCGCACTGACGTCACGGGGACTAGTAATCACGTGACACGTTCGCTGCGCTGGATTGAGCCGGGATAGCTCGTAGTGTCTGCTGTGTATAGTGGGGGCGTGGGGAACCGGAGAGAACGCACGAGACGAGTCGATATGTGGGCGAGTGGGGCGAGGGGGAACGGGAGGCCCTCCTGTGTAGGATAGGCAGCGTCCAATCTTGCGGGCTTCTTTTTGGGGCCGACGAACTCTGGCCAGCTTTATCGATTGTAGCGACCCCTCTCGCCCGCTTTCCCTTCCCCTCTTATTTCGTTGTGGCCCGCACGTTTGGGGGGGGGGGGGGGGGGGGCACCACAGTTAACGACCTACACGAATCGACGTTTGTTTCCTGTTGTCCCGAGCGGTGTGATAGTCACGCTGTTAGATGTAAACAAAAGGCAATTGTAGCGCTGAGCGAACCCTTCACTGGATATGCTATTATTTAATATGAGCGGCAACAGTTGCTATACTTCTTCGGCGTACCATGCCAGTTTTCGAGGAGCTGTGGTCTGAAGCATAGGAATAGCATTCGAAGCCGAGGTCCCAGACTTGGGGTTCTTTCACAAACTAATAGTGAATGTACTGAAATTTTTTTTTCCATGAACATATTAAAGACGTGAAGAGAAATTTGAGTAACAATAGAGACTTTAATACGCGTACGTTTTGAAAAATGCCTTTCCTTCCTCAGTGTGTACGCTGAAATAGAAAGACTCTTTCTGAAATGTCTGTCTATTAAAGTCTCTATTGTTACTCAATTGTCTTTTAATTGCGAGATAATAGAGCTTGCGGGGACCGCAAACGCAGAAAAAAGATCCGGATCGGCTGTTTAAGGTCATATTGAGAGTGATAGTGCCTCTCGTATATTTATCGGGTCCTCCCAACTCACGGCCTGGTCTTCTCATATGGTATTGATTGAATGCGGAAGGGATGGGTTGTTCCATATACGGAAAGCGTGCCGTAATCGACGATTCCGCGTTTATTCCTTTCCTTGGCAGACGTACACATTCTCAACGAAGTTTTGCATCGCCCTACTCTGGAACTCGATATCAAAACACGTCAAGGCCGGTTCCCAACCCCTACGCCGCCCCTTCTCGTCGTTCTGTGTCGACAGCCGGGTACGTCACACCTCGAGCCATCAAGGCGCCGCTCTTTCCCGATGCGTACTGTCGCATCAGAGAGCGAGGAACAAACAAATGATCTACGTCGCACTTAAAGAGCAGCCCCCCCCCCCCCCCCCAAGCTGACATCTTTGCTTTCGAAAGCGGCAGCAGGAACGACCGCGGAGCCATTACACGCACGACAGGCTGCTCGGCGCATTCCCTATCTTACTGGCACGCCGCCAGGGTGACATCCCCAGGAATCGTTTCGCAGATAGTTGTGACGTCAGAATGACGTAGAAGGGGCTGCGCGGAACGTCGTGACGTCAGGATGGCGCCTGCTCTCCTTTTGAGACCCCATCTTCTTGATCGATGCCGCGCGTGGTGAGTTTAAAGAGAATGGCTGACAAAAGAAATGGCTGACTCCGATGCGTAGTTTAACGGTGTTCTATGATTCTCCCTCGGGAGTAAACGTATAAGAGGGGGAGGAAAATTGAGGCGAAAAGGTCATTGAAGGGGACCAAGGGCGGGCCATTGTAGTCTTCTGGTCGATAACCTCCTTGCTCACGAGATTTTGTTTTTGTCTGTTGTTGCCTTTGACAGAGTGTGTTCAAAATGAGCCCTTTCTGTTGACTCGAGGTCAGTTTTATTTTCGGCATGGACGCACGCGCTTCGCACGAAAAAAGACGAATAAGTGAAAAATCGTTCTCGTCCACGTGGGCCAAAAACAAAGAAACATGCCTGAGAGCTTCTTGGAATCTGCGTTTCAGCAGATGTTGATCTTTTTTAGAATGGAAAGAGGTTTTTGTTTTTGTATATCAATGTTGTCACGACATTTATTTAGGGTCGATGACGTGCAAAAGAAGGTATGGCTCAGTAATGCAGATTTTGTCATGCTCATAGCTTATGGGTAACTCCTGTGCAAACAGTCCCTGCGCAGACGGCGTTTCTAACTTAAACTGTGTAATTCGCTCTTCTCATTTGTCCATAAGTGCTTCGTACATTGCAGTAATTTGGCCATCGCGTGCCTTGCAAAAAAAAAAAAGACGCTAAGTTTTTTTTTTTTTTTGAGTGACATTTGTTGTACAATTTGAACAGAAGTGACTTGTGTCTGCTTTCCCTCCAATCACTCGTAGAGTCAATCACTCCGGTATATTTAAAGCACTTGACGAATGACGACGAAAAAAATAAATGTAAACCCTGTTTTTGGGAGCGTGGGAATACCGCTTTGAATTGAATAGCGCTGCGGTGCTATGCGATGTTAACTCCTGCATCAACATTGTAGAGAGAGCCGGTCTGTCGTGGCTTTCCCTTACAGTCTGAAGGCTATAAAGTACGCGATATTCAATTCAGACAACTATCCGCAAACACCTAAAACTTTTGACAAAAGAAACAAAAAAAGATAAGGTCCGAGATGTGACTTTTAGCACTCCTCGAGCAGATCAAGGTCAGTGCCACAAACGCTAACCATATTCTTGGATGAAAACGTCTCTTTTCCCCGGCCTCCCAGCGCTTTTCGAAAGAGTAGACGCCCCAAATTATTTTTAGATTGTGTTTATGCTACCAAAATGTATTTATTTTCCTTGACTAAACTTGGCAACGTTGGGACTCGCATAGAAGGTTTCTAGTTCGGTGGATCAATAGGCGAAAGTGATGAGTATCGTGGCCCTTCCCATTGGGCGACGACTCGCGACACCTGGCTGGCGTGTTTGTAACTAATTCTAAATTTAAAACGAGTCCCTACAAAAAGCTACAAAATTTGTCACGTAAATAAAAAAAAGAATAGAAATTAGGGCTCGCTGTTTTTAATTTGCATGCAGGATTTCCGTCACGTCATTGTTGTGAAGTCGCGTTGTCCAGCTAAACTTCATAATAAAGAAATAACGTTTCGCGTCCGCACCATAGAGCTTTAGTGCTTCAACTGGCGCTAGTGTGCTGTTGCACATGGAAGCAGACAGCAACCAGTCGGAAAATTGACTTCCGGTACTGCATTACTATGGGAAAAAGCGAGTGCATTTTCTTTCTGCGCTCGATTATAAGAGCAAATATCACGAATATTTCGTGCGTACTAGGTAGCATGGAAGATTTCTCAGTCACGCAGACGAAATAATTTGTCAGTTACAGTGTTTTTCTTTTAAATTCATGGCATTAAACACAGTGCTAAAACAGCTTCATACATTCATTTATGTGCACTGTCGGGCACTGCTAATGCGAACACGGCGTGGGCGCTTTTCAGCATGGGGGATATACGTGCCAAACGAACGAACGACATGTGGAAAACCAAGTGAGACGGCAAGAACTACACAGTAACACTTGATCAGTAACTCCCTGTGCATGTAGACGACCAAAATAATTTGAAGGTCACGTAATATAGTCCCAATTTGCAATAAATAAATATACTGCTTTATTCTTTCTGCTCATGAATATGTGCGAAGATGCTTGTTCTGCATTCAAAACATCACCCGCACGCT
Organism: Ixodes ricinus; assembly: GCA_037355805.1. Classification (NCBI taxonomy): domain Eukaryota; kingdom Metazoa; phylum Arthropoda; class Arachnida; order Ixodida; family Ixodidae; genus Ixodes; species Ixodes ricinus. The sequence continues at coordinate 2,214 of JAZHYW010063843.1, read as the reverse complement.
CGAAATCTTTGAAAACAGAGGAAAGCCAGAGAACAAGTGCCCAATAAAAACTGTCCGCATCAAAAAAAAAAAAACACTTTTATAATTCACATACATTATACTTTACGTTTTGAATGTCTTGACCGCTCGCAAAGATGCACGACGGGATCATTTTTATATAGTGTCAGGACGGGCATATTAGCAATATATAGGCGCCACCGGGATGCTGGCGAGCCTTGAACACACTCTACATTCCTTTCGATTGTTATTTTGCTTAGAATCGTCGCTCGTTTTTACACACCTGCAGTGGAACGGAAGTTTGGGCCTTAAATATAGCGAAGTTGAACATCGTTCACCCGTGAAGAAAAATGCTGTAACTAAAGCAATTAAACTTTTACAATGTTAATAAAGTTACCTAGTATTCACTACAACCCAAGCAACAAAGGAGATTCTTGTTATTCTCCGGCGAAGAGACGAGATACAGGCGCGATTTCCCATGGAATGCAAAGGAGCATCGAAAAAGAAGACTGGTTGCTGTCTGCTTCAGTTTGCGTCCCGAAAGTCGCATAAACACTACTGCAAGTTGAACCTCCAGCGTACACCATAATAACTTTATGGTCCGCACTAAGCGCATAAAAAGCTGGCGATGTTTGTGTCAACACCCTTCTGCTATCTTAGAAGCAGGCCATTAAAACACTTCATTTTCTTTTAAAGCGAGAATAGTCTACGTTGGCGCGGCGTCGTATGTGCGGGATGTTTTACTGTTTACCCCGACACTGATGTGTGTCGTCTTGTGCTCGCTCGTGTGCACGTAGACGCGAACAATGGTCCGTGGTAATGAACTCTCCCGCTGGTGGCGCCGGGACTTCTTCGGAGCAGTCTGTCAAGGCGTTCATTCCGTGTGTCGCCTACTTCTCCAAGACGGCGTTTTTGTTTGTGTTTCTGTCTTCCTCCTTCCGGCCATCTGTCTTGCCAGATTCGTGCCTCGATATTTTAGTTCTTTTTTTATATATTTCGACTTCAGGAAGAGGATGCGGTCTCTTTTCGACGCTTGGTGCGAGCACTGCTTTCTCGTGGATGCTTCCGTTTGTAAAAACAACAACAAAAACAGCAACAGCAACGACAACAACAACGACAACGACAACAACAACCAACCAAACAACAACAACCAACAGCAACAACCAACAAACGAACAACCAACAGCAACCAGCAACAACAATAACCAACAACAACAACAACAACAACAACAACAACAACAACAACCACCACCACCACCACCAAGAAGCACCACCAACAACAACCAACACAACCAACAACCAACAACATATCAAACTTCTGGTGCTTTGCGCTTGCCCTTGTTCGATATAAGGCGTACCAAAATTACAGCAACAGTTTTTTTCTCTCGTTTTTTGTTTGTTTAAGTAACTAGGCAGACGGCACAGGACGTATAATACCCCCATGTAATAAGATGGCGCACTCAAGAGAAGGGAAAATAGTTTATTCTTTCAATTGGATAGGTACAGTTAACGAAAATACAGTTAGTGGGCTGACGAACTGGTGGAAGTTTACCATAGTACTATCAACCCGAGACCGGGACATCTTTTTGCCATCATTGTAAACTATTTCCTTCTGCCTCAGTCTCGGGTTAGTATCACTAGGTACAGACCCGACTCAAAGGGACCAGCCGACCTAGCATAATCATCATAATCATCATCACCACTATCAACATCAGCATCATAATCATCATTATTACATCACTATCATCATCATCATAATTATAATCATTATCATCACATTCATAATTATCCTCATCATCTCGTTACAGACTGCAGCTAGTAAACTGTAGCGCGCTACAGTTTACTATAGAGGTGTAAGTGGATGGGCGTTTAATATTTGAATGTATGATAAGATGAACCGACTTTAGTCAACAAGAAGAAAAAGAAGGAGATGAGAACGTCCAGCCACACCTTGTTTTAGCCAAGCCATCAAGTCTTCGGTATCTATGGATTAATAAATAAATGACGGTATTGTGGCCCTTTGATTTGGGCGGCGACTCGCGACACCGGGCTGGCGTTCATTACACGGCAGAAAAACGGGTGGACGGAAAGGGAAACAAAATCGGCTTACACTCCATCTTGTTCATTTTGCCAAAACAAACGCCACAGTGGCCGTAACCAAGCCATTCGATGGTTTCACGCGGGCTTAGCTTAGTCCATAGAAACAAGGATTTTTTTT
>JAZHYW010063842.1:0-55231 GCA_037355805.1 Ixodes ricinus | reverse complement strand
GTGATACATTTGAGTGGCTTCGAGAAGGAGGGTATAACAAAGAAAACTGCTTCTTAAGCTTCCCTTGGTCCTTTTGTTTAAATTAGCACTCCATTAGCGCCCCCCCCGCCCCCCAGCCCCATCCCCCCACCATCCCGCTCAAGGTTTGCGGGTCCGGCGCTCAAAGTTCAATATATTCGAATATGGACCCGCGAAGCGGGACCAGCAAAACGCTACATTCATGTGACCGTTGACGTCACTCCTCGCCCCTCGGATTTCTCCGGGAGCCGTTTTCTACCATTTTTGGCGGTTGGTTTTGACCGCCCTTCACTCTGCCCGCCCGCCTTACAACTTGGTTTGGACCGCCCTTACTGTCATAGCTCGGTGGCACCAGAAATAAATACGACTGACTCCGTGTCAAAACAAACAATGTTGAATGCTGGGCCAGTTGGTATTGGTAGAACAGTGTAGTATTATGGTGTCAAGGGCATGGTAGCGCTCTTAGACGAGGACGAAGAAGAGACAAGGCAGCGCTCGTGTGTGTCTTGTCTCTTCTTCGTCCCTCGTCTAAAAGCGCTGCCATGCCCTTGACAAAACAAACAAAAATAACGTTTATGAACCTCGTCGCCCCGCTCTACAATAGACCCCACTGCACGCGCTGCTTTATTGCGTTCCTCGCTTACAGAAAGCGGTAAATTCAAAAGAAACTCAAGCCACATCTCTCTTTGGGGGTGAATTAGTGTTACGAGTAGTCTGCAATTATTCACCATACCACTGGGGGGCAAACACTCTTCCTCCAGCCCTGGAGACTGTCACGGGTACTCTGCAGTCATGGTCGATGTTTGGGACCACGTGACACACTCCCCGGGTGAGGCCAGGAGGTTGCTGAGGGCTCTTCAGTTGTGCGGACGTCTCCTATTGTGGTTCTGGCCCAGTAAGACCTGGATGTGCCCGCTAGGCAGAGGACCTACCCTGGACACTTGAGGTCCTTCAACCACACAGTCGATCCGGGACCAAGTTTAGGTAGTGTGCCATTCGGCGCTCTTTGGCCTGACGGTCGCGCCTAGCCCCAACGTTGTTGTTGACTTGACCAGAAGCCAGAAGATCTCGGTACACCGGGACCCGTGTCCGAAAACGTCGACCCATGAGGAGTTCGGCTGGACTTCTTCTAGGGCCCGGGGTATCGCGGATCTTCTGGCTCCTGGTCAAGTCACACAACAACGTTGTCACTAGTGGACATGTCGTGATGGCGGGGCCCACTGACCGCGAAGATCGACACCGGTGCGGAGGTCTCAGCTGTCTCATATTTATTTTCAGGAATACCATCCTCTGGCCTGCACTCTGCAGAAGAAGTCCTTTCGGGGCCCAGTGGAGATGCCCTGAAGGTGTTGGGGAAGTTTGACGCTGATGTAGGTGAAAGAGTTTTCTTTACTCCACGAGCACTCGCGCGTGGACCGCCGTCGTTGCATCGCCCAAAACCGCGCGCACTTCAGTTTCCCGCGTGAAAAGGTCTTCTTCGTTAGAAGGGGACGCACACTGACATAACATAGAAGTACAAGTCCACAAGACAAGAGAAAACCCAGGTACGAGTGCTTCTCTACGTCATGAATCGCCAGGATAGGCAAATTTCCAAGACCTTCGGTTTATCCCACGCCGACGCCAAGAATTATGGCACCGTCAAAACGAGACTTGATGGTCACTTCGTTCAAGTCAGGAACGTAGTAAGAAGAGAGTTCCATAAAACAGAAAACCTTTGCCATGGGACAGGCTTTCTCTGTACTGCCAAAAGGGCGACACGTCGAAAAGAAGTCTTCTTTGAAGGCCCTAGCTTGTTTAGGTGAATTCACAGATTTCACCAGGGCGTGCCCGGTGCACTTTCTAGTTTGGCACGGAACAATGATATCAATGTTTATATACTAATGATGACATATATGATGTTTATATTTGACATATATATATATATATATATATATAATATATATATATATATATATATATATATATATATATATATATATATATATATATATATATATATAGATATATATATATATATATATATATATATATATATATATATATATATATATATATATATATATATATATATATATACAGATATATACCGATGATAACCAGCGGAATGCTACGATATAGCATACCTGGAGTATTTTTTTGTTTGTTAAAAAACTCCAATAATAGGTGTTCGTACAAAAACTGTTTTGAATCATATACACTCGCTGAACGTATTTTTGAATTCCTTTTGTTTTCCGAAAAACACGCTCCACAAAATTTGTTTATATTTCTTAAAATAAAATTAATTTCTTGATAATACCACTTCGCAAATGTGAAGTATCTATCTAATTTTAGTTTTATAACATCAGCATCCAATGTCTCATATATTTTGACGTGCGCCATTTTTAAATATAAACTTGTCACCACATTTTGTTTAATCTCGACTATCGATAAAGCTGGGGATTACTCGCACGCAGCAATCTTTACAAATAAACAGTGGCGCCTAACTCTGAGTCTTAGCCGCCGTTCGGTTGTTCTATCAATTCATTTCCGCTGACTATAGTGCGGCCGCATTTACTTACAATCATGAAGAACATGCTAACATTTGTTCCCCATGATGGCGATTGAATACAAAATATTCTAATGAAATAAAGATCAGGCTTGCATCATAATTCTACAAAGAAACTTCCGTGAGGAAATAAGTATTCTTACCTTTATTTTCTTTTACACGCATGGCATTCTCTTTTGAACGGTTTTTACCTTCCCAGTTCTCTGTCTGATAAGGAAATGCATACAATGTTTGTGTCCTGAAGTAAACAAAATGAGCCGGCGTTAATATTTATAATATCATTCGATAACTAGTAATTATAAATATCTCACGTTTGGCTTCCGTCTTCTTTTTTATAACCCTGCACAAATTTGTAAGACTTTCCATCGGGTTCTACTCCTTTCACGTCTGCAAAAATGCACGTGTGTTCAGAACGCGGCGGCGACCTCCTTAATGTTCGATAGAACATCCAAGATAGATTATCGGTGTTTTCCAGTGCCTGTAAGTAAACACTAGAGTTTATTGACACAAACAACACTATTAAGGTATGCACTTTTGAGTGTGTGTTCTTTTTTAGGTTCAAGTTTTAACCTTTTATTCAAGTTTAAATGTTTCACACACACTTTTTTACGCTTGTCAACCTCATGTATGTGGCGAAAATAACATAGAATTGACTTTTTCGCATAATTATTTCAACAAGATAATATAGCTGGTACGTTGCTATCACTAAAATATTTCGCATTCAAAATCCTCAAAAGGTGTTTTCTTTTTTAGTAAAATTAGATTTTGTGGCACTTTCCGGTCCGTTGCTATTCTCTAAGTGTATCAGATACGAGAAGATTAACACTCTTCAAAATAAATTACTCTAGCAGAAGCATTGGAAAAAGGTAATGTTTCAACTATACTAGACTTCAATCCTTCATTTCCTAATCAGAAAGTTAAAATACACTATTATATTCAAACACTTCAAACTTAAGGATATGTCATCTTAGTGTAGCACGGAACTTTGTCGGGCTTACAGATAGTATATTTACAACTGGTTTATGTTCCAACATATTTGTCACTTATATTTTTGTAGGTCGTATTTACTTCTTTCTACGAATTTGGTTAAACCAAATTGAGTAATCGAAAAGCGAATTGCAGCTTCACCTCCCCAGTTATAATTGTTTATTCCATTTTTTCCTGAGAAGGAGTTAGACGAGTTGTTGTAAAAACGTTTATTGTCGGCCTTTATAATCGCTCAATCTTGCGATCTGAATATGTGAGAACCTAAGGTTTCATCACGACGATTGGGGTGGTTTTTCGCCCGAGCGCCTTCGTCTAACATAGAGCATCGTTAGAAAGGAGCGAGACTAGAAAATCTGCAAAGGATCTTTCGAAAGAAAGGTTCAAGATGTATGTTGTTTTCTTCTTCGGTTGGTGCAATTTGATTGAGGCATTATCGCTCTGGCAGAACGTTTAAATATTATGTCATCCTATGGTAGTTAACAGGGGGCCGGGCAAAAGCTATTGTTGGGCTTCAAAGCATTACGTCTTACCCCCGTTTTTTGATCAGACAAATTTAATTTTAATGAACAGTGTCGGCCGGGTAAGCTAATTACATGTCCCGTCTCGCGGAATATTTCTACAAATTTGACAGCCAACTGTGTTCAAACATTTTGTTTACATGATACGTACATGTCAGTTTTTACAAAATAAGTCTTTTTACATATTTACCTAGGCAGTACGCCAGAGGAGCACCAAACTTGACCCACGTTTGGCAACCCTAGTAGCTTAAATTGGGCCGAATAACGTTTCGCTCCTTGCGCTTTAGTTGGTGCTAAAGAACAAAATATTTTTCTGCTTTTTCTCTGGTGTGCCACGCCATTGCTGAAGTGACAGACGTGAGCCGAAAATGCAAAGTATCAACCAAACAACCCGGAGTGAAATCTAATTCTGGAACATGTTTGGCGAAATAGGCCCAAGCTGCCGGGTGAAAACTGCATACACAGCCAGAAATAAAGCCTAACTCTGTCATGTCTTCGGGGAGCCAGGTGACCACCGAACAACCAGGCAGTGAAACCTAAATCTGACACTTGTTTGACAATTTAGGGCCAAAATGCCCAGACTCTTTCCAAATAATATCAAGCTAGGCTCTTTCTTGGCTTTTGGGGATTCTTAAGACCTTAATAAACCCTTTCCGGAACTCAGTCTGGCCACTCTGATCACCATCATCATCTGAAAAATGGCATATGTGCTATACCAATGGCGGCCTTCTGTTTACTGGTGATGGATGACGTTGAAGATGCTCCCAAGCAGATGATTCTAGGCCTCTACATTTGAGACGTCAGCGCGACGTAAAGCAGGAATTGGATGCAAGACGAACAGATTGATTGGGCCCGAGTTAGAAATGAACGCGCAAGCGTTCACTCTAACTCGGGCCCAATCAATTTGTTAGAAGCACACACTCGGCTTCAAAGCCTTTTGATGTATAGAACTTTATCAAGGCTTCTATGTGGGTTGGCGCTTCGTTCTGACTGGTTGCATCTTTATCACCAACGAGGCTGAAAGAGATGGAAGAAATACTGTACAGTGATGCACATATTCACGTATACCATTGACTTGCGAAAGTGACGGCGCCCCACAAAATACTGCAGTTCATAGCTTCATTGCCGCCATTTGTACAGTAAATGTAAAACTGCCATTTGAGTCACCAGATGGCACCGAATTCCCGGAAACTGTCTATTGACAGAAAAATATCTTTTTTTTTTCTTTAGAGCGCAGCTTTCTGGCGCCCGTTTCAAGGTTTCCGCGGCGTCGCCGTCGGCGTCGGCGTAACTGCGCTGAATTTAGCGGGAAAACTGATGTCACGTGACCTCGACACCAATTGAATTCCCCGTTAAATTTAGCGGGGAATTGAACTTGTGTCGTCGTCACGTGACGTACGTTTTACCGCTAAATCTAGCAGAGAAACAATTTGTTCATAGGTGACGTTACACCAACGTTATTAGATTAGCTCAGTTACGGAACTGCTCATAGACGCTGCATGCACGAACAGTACCCCCCTCACTCACCACGACTCGCCCGGTGTCGCTCGACGCGCCGCTGGACGGCTGCTTTGGTAATTGAATCGGGATACGTTCGTTTCAACATTGCTAGACGCAAAAAAAACAACGGAAAAAACTCATATTTGTAGTAACTTTTATTTGAGTTTAGTACAAAATAGGGGGCGCGTGATGTTTTCTAGAATTTTTTAGTTTGCAAGGTTTTCAGCACAATTAGTGTTGTTTTTATACAACGATACCTCAGCGGTGATTTGAGGTAGCGCCTCCCGACCCAGGCACATCTTGACTTCGGTGGTATCTCGCGACGCGTCCTCTGGGGATACGGGGTGGCACCTTTGTAACCTCTTCCACCATATCTGTTTCGGCTTCGAAATGGCCGATTGAAGCCAAAATAGATGTCACGTGCAGTTCCTCGAGTGACCGCTGCGGGAGAAATGGCGGCGTTGTGATCGCCATTGGGCGCTTCAGCTCTGCTCTTTGGAACGCACAGTTATGAAACGAAAAATAAGGTGGTGCTTCAGAACGACTGACAGGCGGATTGAAGTGAGGTGAGGGGGTATCCCCCTCCGCGGGGAGTTCCACAACTGAGGTAATCTGGTAACGTTGCGTTACACCAAGTCATGTGAGGTCATTTTCCCAGCGGGGAAACTGAAAGGGTGTTGAGGTCACGTGGCGCCAATTTTTAAGCTACATTTGGCGGGGAAACTGCGGGACGAGGGAGGGTACAGAGGAGGAGAATGGGAGGGTACGCCGGAGGAGAAGGGGAGTGTAGGAAGGAGGAAAGGAGGATGGGTGGAAGAGGGGAGAGGATGAGGAGAGGGAGAGAAGGAGGAGCGACCGTCCCCTTCGTACGCCCCCTCCTCCCTCAAGTGCTCTAATTTCGCATTAGAGATTTGCAAACGTTTTCCCTTTTTTTCTCATCACTGCAGTGAAACAAAGAAAGAATCGTAACTCAGCGCTATGTCCAGTGTACTCTTTCCACTTGTCCTTGCATTATTTTGCGCTGTTTTCCTTTTTTAGTTGACTTTCCGCTTTGATGCTTTTTGTAATACTCTGCACATTTGTCTAAATGACATATGGCTGCCCCCAAAATGCTGAAACATCCTAGGATAAATATCCGGAGGATGTTCGCCCTGAAGCTAAATACCGGATTACTGCGCGCTGGTCCCCGCTGGTGCACGCGTCCAAGCGGTCGGCCATTTTGAGTGTGTTGTGGTCACGTGACATATCCCGTCAGGTCGACAGGCCGGTGCACGCTGCTCTTTTTAGTGAAGGGCCAAACAATATTTTTAGCACAGCAGTCTATTGCGGGATTTCGATATTTTTTTACTAATTTGCGTTTGCTCTTTTATGCTGCCTGTATAAATGAAAATCTTCAAAACATTTTAGAGCATCCGTGCTTAGAAGAATTTTATTCAGTATTAAATAGAGAAACCGGTAGCCCCAGCGAAAGAAATTCCAACAGCATGCGCTCTATTTGACGAGGGCTAACAGAAGAGCATCACAAATATAAATAAATATAAAAAAGAGTCATAGTACAGGCTAGCTGGTGGAAGTCCAACCATTTCGTCGTTTACCCTGGAGACTGGGGGTTTTTAGAAGAGCAAAAGTAACAGAAAAACAGACAGGCTCATGTTTTGTAAAACTTGAGTGATTTTGCCATTTAAAATTTTCATTTAGTGTTTAGCAAAAAAAAGCTTATATGGCCACAACAAAGGCGACGCCATACACGTATATACCAATAGAAAATCTGGCTCAATATTGCCATACCCGGAAGTTAAAAATAATTTCCCGACGACTTTGGAAGGTCAAATGATCTCACAAAAAACAATAATGGATGCCTCATATGAATACAACTATATTGCAATTCACAAAAATTGCGGTGATCTGCCAAATCTAAGCAAAATTCATATTTCCGTTATTTTATGCAAACGTTACTCAATGCAAAGCACCAAAATTTCAACATTGAGTCAGGTATCTTGTCTAAAATCACAAAACGTTATCTAAGCCAGTGCGCTGGCTGCTCAATCCATGAGCTACGAGGAAGTAAAATTTTGGCGTTTCAGTTTGTTTAATTTATAAAACAAATATGCTACTGGTGCCATTATAAGATCCTTTTTTTCGCAAAAGACGCGCAATCAGCGGTTCTAATAAAGTCAGATTTTCCAGCATTGATGCAGTGACCTATTTTGTTCAGTTGGCACCGCGCGTACATGTTGCGTATACCGCGCGTACATGTTGTATGAACATATGTATAGCGAAAATAAGCAAAAATATGTATGCGAGATGGTAAGAAAAAATCATAATTTAAGCCCGGAGATATGGGTTTAGGTTATTATATACGTATTCATTTGTTTTATTATCTGTAACAATATGGTATGAACCTACGGTTTGAGATTTAAATAAACGTGTGAAATTTACTTAATATCACTGTTCTTAGTATTGCCATCAAATGACAGATGATGAGGCAAGAGAAAACGGAATAGACTAAAGATTTAACGGGGACGAATTTGGGCCAAAAACGAAAAACACACTTCAAGAAAGCAGGAGTGAGCGTCGATGGTGGCAGCTGTATGATGCCTGGAGCGCGTCTTCGACAGGTGTGTTTAGCGTTTTACACTGCCCATACATCAGAAGTGGTCCAGAAATGGCAACAAATGACGTCACAAAGCCAAAGTGTCATGCTGTTGCATGTCGTGATCCTGGCGTCTGGTCGCAGAAATGCTAGCGAGAAGCTACGAGGTAGCACAACCGAACGGTGAGTGTCGCTGTCTTCATGGCATCCTAATTTCTGGCAGCCGAAGCTTCCGTGGATCTGCCACGCCGGAGTGCGATCTGCAGCGGAACAGGCGCCTGCCCTATACACCGCAGCTGTTGGGACGCCGCCATAATAGCGACTGACGACAGCATGACAGTCCAATGGTGTCATCCGGCGGAAATCGAAGATCACTATTTTGGACGTTGTAAACTCACCAGTCGGAGACGCGTTCTGAGGCACCATAACAGCCGCAAGCGGCGATACGTCGGCGTAACAGCTGGCTATCGCGAGAGAGAATCAGTGAATGAATCGGCAATACGGCGCTCGGCTCTTTATCTACTATGCTCGTCATCTCGAATATTCGACCCAGAATGTTCGGGAAAGAGCTAGGGCGAGACTGACTAGGCAAGGTCATTCTGGCCTCCTTATCTTTTACGCTCGGGGTAAGAGTATACGCGAATCTTCTAGATGAACGGAGAAGCGTATCTTCTCGATCATGCACGCGGCATTACTCCCCCTTTAAAAGCGCATCGCCGCCAATGCAACACAAAACAAAACAAAATAATGGTAAGCTAAAAAAAGTCCTCTGGAACACGAAAAGTCCACAGTCCTACCGAGCGTAGAATGGCTTGAGTCGAACGACGTGAACCACCTCGGGTCGTGGTCGGCGTCGTGATGATGTTTGCATTCCGTCGGGCACCACTTCGTAGTTGAGCTCCTCGAGGCGACGAAGTACCTTGTACGGTCCGAAGTACCGTTTCAACAGTTTTTCGCTGAGGCCGCGGCGACGAATGGGTGTCCACACCCACACCCTGTCTCCGGGCTGGAAGTGAACGTCTCGACGACGAAGGTTGTAGCGGCCAGCGTCGACACGCTGCTGGTCTTGAATCCGGAGTCGGGCGAGCTGGCGGACTTCTTCGGCCCGTTGAGCAACCACCTGGGCGTCGTCGCTCCAATCGTCAGTTGGCACGTGGGGCAGCATCGCGTCCAGCATGGTCGTTACTTTCCGACCATGTACCAGCTGGAAAGGTGTAACTCCAGTGGTCTCTTGAACTGCCGTGTTGTAGGCAAACGTGACGTAGGGTAAGACCTCGTCCCACGTCTTGTGCTCCACGTCGACGTACATGGCGATCATGTCGGCGATGGTCTTGTTTAGCCGTTCCGTCAGCCCGTTCGTCTGCGGATGGTACGCCGTCGTTCGACGATGGCTGGTGTGGCTGAGCCGGAGGATCTCTTGAGTTAGCTGTGCCAAAAACGACGACCCTCGGTCTGTAATCAGTACTTCAGGGGCACCGTGCCTGAGGACGATGGATTGGACGAAGAACTTGGCGACTTCCACTGCAGTGCCCGATGGAAGGGCTTTGGTCTCGGCATACCTTGTGAGGTAATCGGTCGCGACGATGATCCACCGGTTTCCTTGCGTCGATGGTGGGAACGGTCCAAGCAAGTCCATTCCAATCTGCTGGAACGGTGTAGTCGGGGGAGTGATCGGCTGCAGGAGTCCTGCCGGCTTCGTCGGTGGTTTCTTGCGTCGTTGGCATTCGCGGCACGATCGGACGTAGAGGTGGACAGTCTTCGGGAGCTTGGGCCAGTAGTATTTTTCTCGAATCCGTGCAAGTGTTCTGCTGTAGCCCAGGTGCCCCGCCGTCGGATCGTCATGGCACGCTTGGAAGACTTCCGCTCGAAGACTCGCAGGGATAACCAGCAGCCACGTCGAGTTGGTGCCGCCGAAGTTTTCTTTGTACAGCACACTTTCTCGAACAGCGAAGGTTGTCAGGGCTCGTGCGAAGACACGTGGAACTGCACTCCCTCGTCCCTCCAGATGCTCGATGAGTGCACGCAGCTCAGGATCGTCTCGTTGAAGTGCTGCCATGTTGTTCACGGTCACCGCGCCGACAAAAACGTCGTCGTCGTCGCTGTCGTCGGTGCGCTCAGACGCCAACTCGACGGGTGCCCTCGACAAACAATCGGCGTCGCTGTGCTTGCGGCCGGACTTGTAGACCACACTCACGTCGAATTCTTGAAGTCGAAGACTCCACCGCGCGAGACGTCCTGAGGGATCCTTCAGGTTTGCGAGCCAACAAAGCGAGTGGTGGTCTGTGACCACTCGAAACGGGCTTTCGTACAGGTACGGGCGGAACTTGCCTATCGCCCAGACGACGGCAAGGCATTCCTTCTCGGTCGTTGAGTAATTGCTCTCTGCCTTGGAGAGCGTCCGACTGGCGTAGGCAATTACTCTTTCTGTGCCGTCCTGCAGTTGGACGAGCACCGCGCCAAGTCCTGTATTACTTGCGTCCGTGTGAATTTCCGTGGCTGCAAATTGGTCGAAGTGGCCGAGAATCGGAGGCGTCTGGAGTCTTCGTTTGAGCTCGTCGAAGGCCCGCTGTCGTTCTTCTGTCCACTCGAACTTTACGGCATCCTTCGTAAGGTATGTCAGCGGCGCGGAGAGTTTGGCGAAGTCCCGAACGAAGCGTCTATAGTAGGCGCAAAGCCCAAGAAATCTTCGGACGGCCTTCTTGTCCGTTGGGCGGGGAAACTCGGCTACGGCGGACGTCTTTGCAGGGTCAGGCCGTACACCTTCGCTACTCACGACATGGCCTAGAAACTTCAGTTCACCATAGGCGAACCGGCACTTCGTCGGCTTGAGTGTCAGTCCGGCGGTCTTGATGGCTTGAAGCACGGCCCGAAGTCGCCTCAAGTGTTCGTCAAAGTCGCTTGAAAATACCACGACGTCGTCGAGGTAGACGAGACAGCTTTGCCATTTAAGGCCAGCCAGCACGGTGTCCATAACGCGCTGAAGTGTTGCCGGTGCTGTGCATAGTCCGAAGGGCATTACTTTAAATTCGTACAGTCCGTCCGGCGTAACGAAGGCTGTCTTCTCGCGATCTCGTTCGTCGACTTCGATCTGCCAGTAGCCGCTCTTCAAGTCCATTGACGAAAAATATCGGGCATGGCGCAGCCGATCTAGGGTGTCGTCGATTCGGGGAGGCGGGTAGACATCTTTCTTCGTCACGGCATTTAGTCGACGGTAGTCCACGCAGAACCTCAGTGTTCCGTCCTTCTTTTACAAGGACAACTGGGGACGCCCATGGACTACTTGAAGGTTGGATAATGTCGTCGTCGAGCATTTCCTGGACCTGTTCTTGTATTACCTTCCTCTCTTTTAAAGAGACCCGGTATCGGCGACTGGTGAATAGGCAGTGCGTCGTCGTTAGTAACGATGCGGTGCTTTGCTACCGTCGTTTGTCGCACCCTTGATGACGTCGCGAAGCACTCGCTGAACTCGCTGAGAAGTTCAACTAGCCGTCGCCGTTCTGAAGCGGGCAACTCGGGGTCGACGTCGAGCTGCGAAGGCGGCGTGCTGTTCGACTGTGACGGCGAAGGTTCCTCGGAGATTGCGGTAATGGCGGCTGACGCTTGAAGCTGCTCGACGTCGCCCACGGCAGGTACCTCACGTCAGTGCTGTGATTTCTGTCGAAAGTTCGTCACGAGAAGAGTTGCACGTCCTTCTTGGAAATCCGTCAATGCCTCGTGCGACGCCAATTCCTCTTCCCAGAAGCAGTTGAACGCTGCCTTACAGAAGAGCTTCCCTGCACGTGGCTGTCCCTATGGGTACAAGAAACGTGCGAACGCGCTGGCAAGTTAACGTGGTCGGCAAGGACCCGGACCGCAGCTGCCGTTATTTCGGAGTCTCTCCGGCGTTGGGAGAAGTTTTCGGAGAGTCAGGTTGTTCTCTCCTAGGTCGATGACGGCGCCGTACTCGCATAAAGATCCATCCCTAGAAGTCCCTAGACTTTCACCCGTCAGGTCTCCCCATTTTGCTCGATGCGAGCGGTGCATCAACCGACTTGTGTAATAAGGTTCCCTCCGGCGGTTGGTATTTGAGGTACGTCCCATGGCGTCGTCACTTTCCGGAGGCGTCGAAACAGTCTCCCACTCAATACGAATAAGTCCGCACCGGTGTCCACGAGGGCCGACGCTTCGTGGTTGTTAAACGACTCTTGCAGAATCGTAGCTCCGATGCATGGCGTCGGTCGAGTGGGAGGTTGCCGGCGTTTTTGGAGGCTGTTTACGTCGTCCGTCTACGGCAACTCCAGCTCCAGGGGTTGCCGCGCTTAGTTTTTCCCAGGGGGACATGGGAGAGAGGCTTTCTCTGGCATGAAAGGTGATGCAGGACGTCGGGGTGGAGGTGAGCGGGGAGCCTCGTTGAGAAACGGCAGCAGGAGATTGCGGACGACGAGGGACTCCTCGATTTTTCAACGGACGTTCGCCGTGACATGGGCGGGGGCCCTGCAGCTGCCGGTAGGGGCATCACCGGCAAACGTGGTCGGCTTCCCCACAGTGACAGCCGATCGGGTGGTGGTCAGCCGTTCTCCACATGTCTGTCTTCCTCGGCGAGGGCCGTTCCAGGCATAGCTTCTTCGTCCTGGCGTCGGGGATACTGCTGCACTGGAGTGTCTCGTTGGGGTGGCGCCGGGGCTTGGCAGGGGCTTGCGGCGGTCGTCCGGCCATGGCGGCGTAGGTCAGCGTCGGTTCCTCGAGCGGCGCATGGTTGACAGGAGCCCGTGGTTCGATAGCTCTCTCGAAGCTGTTCCCGCACAACTTCGGCGATGAACAACGATGTCGTGGGGTTGGTAGCAGGCTGCGGTTTCTTGAGTTACTCGCGAACGACGTCGCGGATGATCTCTGCGAAGCTTATCGGCCTTGGTGCTGAACTCGGAGCGGGCCGATGCCAGAGTTGAAACGTCGTTGAGCCGATGGTAGTGGCGCGTTTGGATCGTTAGCGCCCGCTCGATGTTGGTTGCCTCGGTCACAAATTCTTCAAAGCTGTCGGGGGATTGCGAACAAGTCCGTCGAATATTTCGCACTTCACGCCTTTTATAAAAAGTGCAACTTTTTCTCGTCAGTCACTTGTGGGAAGGCGCGTGCACTTAGGCCGTAGCACATCTTCATCGAAGCTGGTTACGCTCTGGTTGGGGGCCTGAATCTGTGCTTGAAGCGGATCCTCCGCTAGCTGCCGTCGATGTTGGCTCGCAAAGGTCCGCTTCAACTCGGCCACGCAGATGTCCCACGTCGTGAGCGAAGCCTCGTGGTTCTCGAACCAGTGCCTCGCAGCAGCCACCAGCTAAAAAGGAGAGGTTCTGCAGGTACTGCTCGGCAGTCCATCTGTTGTGCCACGCGCTCATGGTGCTGGATCCAGTCCTCGATGTCCTCGTGGATCTCGCCGTGGAAGGGCGTCGGCGTACGAGGGGCGACGGGTAGGTAAACGACTGGGGAGGCAGAGGTGGGAGTCTCAGTTCGCAGGCCCCGGGAGGTCATAGTTGGGATCGTCGAATCCTTCCTCTCGGGTCCGGTAGAAGCCCGAATTCCGGGGGCTGATCTTTGGTGCGCCGGCTTCCTCGGGTCTCGGTTGTGTCTACGAATGGTGTTCGTGAGCCGGGGGCTGGGCTTGCGCTGCGAGGTCTCAGAGGGGTACACTTCATGCGGCTGCGTCACCACGCACCTCCACCAGAAATGTCATGAATTACAGACTATGAGGCAGGAAAAAACATAATGAACTAAATTTATAATGGGGGCTAACTTGTGCCAGAAACGAAAAAAGAATGCACGTCAAGAAAGCAGCAGCGAGCGTCGGCGGAGGCAGAAGCAAGATACGGAACGTTAGCGTAACCGCTGGCTATCGTGAGAGAGAATCAGCGAATGAATCGACAAAACGGCGCTTGGCTCTCTATCTACTAATGCTCGTCATCTCGAATATTTGACTTAGACTGTTCGGGAAAGAGCAAGGTTGAGACTGACTACGCAGGGCCCTCTGGCCCCGTTCTTTTTTAGGTTCGGGGTAAGAGTATACGCGAATCTTCTAAACAAACTCCAGAAGCGTAACTTCTCGATCATTCACGTGGCAATATATGTTTGTGTAAGGTTTCGATATCCGTCGAACTGAAAATTGTGAAGAAACGGCAATGCAGAAGGCGCGATCGTTCGGAAATAGCTAAAAACCATGCGAAGGGCCCGCTGTTTAAAACTGATAAAGTCTATTTCTTATGCTTGAAGCATAGCAAGGGATGAATTGTGCACTGCAAACTATATCGGTGTAAATTATCCAGGGTTGATAATAAAACGAACGAGCCTTTTTTTATCAGCATTTCTCTGCTATGATTTTCGTTTTGTTCAATGTGACTTTCCGTAGTACTAATCTTTGATAAAAAAAGAGAAAACGTATTTATTATCAGTTCTCATACTGCGAGGTGATAATTGAAAAAAATACCACAAGGGGAAATATTTTCTCGTGTTTCTGAAAATCCCCTAATAATATTACCGATAAATCTCAAATAAAAAAACACGAAACGATCTTGACAGAATCACTGACTGCAAAACTGATATCTAAAGTGTGTGCTCCTCGGGGCGTGAGGACACCAGGGATTGTATATTCATCATATATCTGTGGCTGACATAACCTAAAATTATCCACGTAATACAAAACATCGTAATAACAAATATAATAGCCTAATCTTTGATATTGCCCAACATAATCCTTGTATTCATAATGTAAATGTTACGCGCAGTGTACGACAAAAATAGTTGTTTTTAGTTCAAAAATAAACTATATAGTGCCGAACGCGAGAAAACTCCTGCCCAAATGCAGCAATGCCGGTAATCACACTTCCGCCGAAGTTTCAGAGTGTGCAATTGTATTGTTAAAACATTACAAGGGATTTTCTAAAACGTTCGATGAGGAAATGGCGGCCGACGAAGCCAATTTATACATGAATATTAATAATGTGAGATACAGGAAAGAGACTTAATTTTCATACAAATAAATGTTTCGAAAATCGTTTTCTAATTTTTTTCAACAAGATAAGAGCATGCTGTGAAACATTTGCGTCTGGTATAAATTGCTATGATCCCATTTGGGTGAACACAGCGTTCGGTGATGCGTGTTTATTTTTGTGGGCTAAAAAGAATAGCTTTATTAGTGTGGCAAAAAAATTTTTTTCTCGTGGACGTCCTGCACGGAACGTTTTTATGTCAGGGATGAACCGCTTTATCTGCGCAGATACTTTTATGCTGGATCTCCCGAATAGTATTCAAGAACCCATTTAAGAATGAATATTTTAGAATATGTTGAAGAATATTTATGCATGATCAAAGTGATTACCAGCATTTAAGTGCGCAACAATTCCGAATTCACTCAATTTATTCACTTCCGGAGTATGACACCTATAAATCAAATAAACAATTCAACCAGCTGCACGAATGAAACTTACCTGACGGATGTCTTGATGTTGCCAATATTTTCTTCTTCGTCTATGCGACGATCCTGCAAGTGTCGCGTCGATTAGCGTTGCCAAAATGCACCATTGAATACACGGAGACACCAGTTTCATCTTGAAGCAGCACTAGAGAACGAAACATAAAATCTTGACTTCCGCCAGCCTATATACTCATAGATGAATGGAGCCTTGACATTTAAAATTTCTAGCCTTTCAGCGCCGTGCGCAAAAACAAACCTACATACAAGCGTTTGTTACAGCTTGAGCGTCATGGCCATCTCAGTGGCTTTCAGACAAAGCGCCAGCGTGCAGATTCCCAGTTGTTGAGTTTGAGTCCTGGCCGCAGTCTCGACAATTTTACGGAGGTTGACTGCGAGCGGGGCACCGTGTAACAAAGACTTGGGCTACACGGCGCCTTCTCGTGACACGGAACCGAGATTTCTGTTACATGTCAAGATACGCCCGGGTGGTTGAAAATGATCCTCAGTCATCATGATAAATAGGGTGGTTCTTTTTAAGCTTAACATATTTGTTTAAGAAAAATCGTGAAAGCTTGACTAGTGCCGTTTGTACAGGTGAACTATACGGCGAAGGGACATAGTATACAGGACTACCTATAAAGATCTGTCGGCTAATTAACTAAAATATAAAAATTCACAGGGTATGTTATGCTATCCCTAAGACGACTTGAAGGCGAAAGCCCAAGCGCTGATGCATTATATACACTGTACTAAAATATCAAAGTGGGCTAGTTGGATATGCATTTTAGAAATAAATAGCGCGAAGGTCAGGTACACACACGGAAAAAGTACATAGTGCTTGTTCCGTCAGTGTGTAGTTGACCTTCGCGCTACTTATTTCTAAAATGCATTAACTACAGACACATGATTTACTTTGTTTCACGCTCTCTTTTTTTATAATAGCCACTTCAATTAGACAGCTTAATTCACTGAGTCATCCCTCTTAATGTGCTGAGCCATCCTTCTTAATATGCCAAGTCATCCATCTCAATGCTCTGAGTCATTCTTGTCAATGTGCTGAATCATCACCTTAATTCGCTTAGTCATCCACTTAATTCATTAGTCATCCACTTAACTCGCTTTAATTCCTCTGAATTCACTTTGTGGGCAACCTGGGGATTCCAAGTGGTTGGCCTAAGTTGCCCCTTCGACAATCATGAGTGGTCATCTTGACCACGAGAGGGCCAAGCGCAACTGGCCACGCGAGCGGCGCTCCGCCGCTGATAAAGGGACGTCGGAGCGTATGCGCGGGGCGGTTGGGATCGCGCCGCAGGCGATAGCTGTCATTAAATGTTTACGTGTTGTTCAACCGGTGTGCTGTGTCATTCCCCGAGGCGGGTACCAGCAAGGGAAATCCCACAACTTGAACCTGTCTTAATTAGCTTTGTCTTCCTTAATTAGCTTTGATGACTCTTACTTCTCTTTACCTCCTCTTACGTCTCTTTAATTCCTCTTAATTCACTTTAGTTCCTCTTAATTACCATTGATTACTCTTACTTTTCTTTAATTACTCTTAATTCACTCTTAAATACTCTTAATTCACTTTGATTCCTCTTAATCTTTAAATAATCTTAATTCACTTTGATTCCTCTTAATTCGCTTTGTCATCCTTCTTAATTTCCTTGCTTATAATTCGCCTGAGTGGTCACGTAAACGTTTTGGTACCTTTTGTGCTGCCCACGTGTTTTCGCCTCAAGGAATTTGAAAGGTCGACTGAATGATGAGACATATAAGGCTTTCGCCTTAATAAGGAGGTGAATAGGGCCAGTTGGTTGACGTTATACATGATGGGGGTAAACAGCTCAGAAAACGCGGACTACGAAGGATAACAAACACGACAGGACAAGCTGTACTCGCAACTGACGAATTTTAAAGAAGGAAACAAAGACAGAAATACATGCACAATATATTAAAAGATTGCACACGAACAAAGAGCCACACTAGCCAACCGGGAAGCGTGTCTGTAATCTGCATTCCTACCAGTTCACTACGAAACTAATTTTTCGCGCAGGAAAACACGCAGGAACAAACACATTACGTGACGCATTTTTCCCGCTATCCCTGTACGTGTAATTTTGGGCACACACAGGGAAAGGGTGACGAGAGAGACTATAGAGGCCTTCCACATTCCGTGTGATGGGCGTTCATGTATTAGTGAACCTTCGTTGGCGCTATCAGCAAAGAGAAATCCTTTCTGTGGGAAAAATGAGTTACGTAGTGAACGGGTAGGACTGTACATTACAGACAAGCTTCATGGTTGGCGAGTGTGGCCCATGTTTCGTGGGCAATATTTTAAGATACTCTGTATGTCTTTTTTTGTCTTTGTGTTCTTCATTAAAATTCTTCAGTTGCGAGTACAGAATTGTCCTGTCGTGTTTGTTCTCCTTGTAGACGTCCTCGTTTTCTGAGCTGTTTTCCCGCATCATGTATAACTAAATTTTGTTAATTTACGTTTTAATTTGTTGAAAACAAACATACCGCTCTAATTAGAAACTGACTGAGCGTTATCGTAAACAACTAAATCAGACAATATTAGAAACTTCGAGCACGTGGAAAGCACGGCCGAGTGCTGAAGTTACCATTCGTGCAGCAGCAGAGAGGCTACCGGTGCGATAACACTCCCGCGCGGTGCTGTAGCAGAAGCTGTCTATGGCTAGCTTCTGAAAATGTTTGCGTGCGAGGACAGAGAGTGTAGATCGAAAATTCACGGCGTCATAGTCTGCCCAGCAATCGTAGTGTCTCTTCTGGAGTAGTCATCGCCCTAGCGACGCTATCAGCACTTGCTGATTGGACTTGCTGAGGGCAGGTCGCGCGTAGTTTGCCCTGAGGAAGAAGAACGTGCCCTCAAAGAGCGACAACGAGCAAAAGCTCAAATGGGCGCGAAAGGGACGAGATGCCGCTGCCGCCGAACACGCAGCGGCCGACGGGCCGGGACCATCGAGTAGCTGCTCTCTGACCGACGAAGAACAACAGCGTGCCCGTCTAGAGCACCGGCGGCAACAGAAGCATGAGTGTGATTGACGTCATCGAGCGAAAACGACCGATGAGGAGTGGGCCACCAACGGCAAGCTTATCTGATGCGCCCGTCAGGACCCCGAGTACCGTAAGTTTTTAATTTGGTCATCCCAATACACCTTCGCTGGTTATCCTTCTTCACAGAGTGGAAGGGCACTAAGTTCTTTCTTCTTATATCATCCTCGTTTTCTCACCCCAGCCTCGTACCTGTTGTACGAGTGGCAACTTCAGCACACTGCTGCGCTTCCCACGCGCTCAAAATATTTCTGGATATGCCAGATTTAGTGTTCAATTACGCTCAGAAAATTTATAATTGGAAAAATTTGTCTATTTTCACTCTTTAAAAAGTTAACTTACAAAAATGGTTAGTTTACTTTTTTATAATTTAACAACTTTTAGTTAATATAGGGGGCTAATCGTACCGATAAGTCGAATTATTTTGTCTCCCTTGGCCACAGAACTCACCTGCATAGACTGAATTGTGCAGCTTTTCATGGCTTCTTTCTTTTCTTAACAAATCTGTTAAGGAGTGAAAATGAACACCCTGTATATAAAACTTTGCCTTGAGCGCTCTCATTAAACACGGAGAACATACAATGTGTCGTACGTGCCTTATTTATCTTCTATGGATTTGTTATCCTTTGTTAGGAGAGCTTTGAGTGGTCTCGAATGGGTTGCACATACAACAGCCTCATGTGCTCTCCTAATTTAACTGAATTATCAAGAATGGTGTAATATTCAGGAGTGAAGAAGTGTGTCAAGAGTATCTGCATGTAGGCTTTTTTGAAAATTTTTTATGGTTCCACTTCTTCTCTGGTAGCGTGTAGCACCTTGGGATCTTAGTCCTTTTTGATTGTGAAGATCACCTTGTGATAACTGAAGAAATCGCGAAGAAAAGGGGTTTATGGTGCCCGCTATGCTCTCTATTGGCTGCTTCTGGACTCGATCCCCACCCCCTGCCCGTTTCGATCTGGATGATCATCGTACCGGTATGCGGTCATGTATCACTACTGCGTGGTGCACATTAAAGGGCTGGCTAAATTGCTCATCTACAGCTGGGAGACAAGTCGCTCGTTGAGGCAGACAAAGTTCTAGGCTATATAAACATACACAAAACCATTTTTTTACAGGCCATGATGATATCTGTTTGCTGCGCTTTTCGGTGATGCGTTATGAACAGGGTTTATTTTTCGTCGAATTTGGAAGGTATTTTTGGAGTTAATTTTTCCCGAAGATTCGAATTTTATATTTGTTTGAACCCCTATCCTCTGAAATTCGGAGTTTAATTTCGCAGCGTTTCCTATTTAAAAAATAAATAAATAAATAAATAATAACCGGGTGTAAACTTATGCCAGATTTCTTCAATTCAATTTGGCGTTGGTGCCATTTGCTATTGCCAATACTAATTTGTCCCACGATAAAAGTCGCACGCAAGTGCTGTGTTCGATAAACGTCAATAGCATAAAATCAATGAACTCCCGGAGGTAGTCGCTAGGAAGCTCGCTCCTAGTCATCCCATCCTATTCTATCAATCTAGCCCGCGGCCGCGCGAGGTGGAGTGGTAAATGATGTAATAAAGAAGTTTCAACTGTCCCTCTTCCTTATAATATAAATCTCTATGGCCCATAACTTCCACTGTTACAAAAATATACCCTACCCTTTCTCGAAATCAGAAATCGCATTTTCCCAAACTGGAAACCACAGGAGTGGCTTTCATAGTGACCCTAATGTAGTACAATGACCTGTTGCCCTGAATCGGCCTTGACGAGGCAAGCGGTAAGATGCCTTTTGACAACAATCCGACATTTGAAAGATAATCATGGTGGGCTTTTCCCAGGACCATTGCCTCTGTGTTGACCAAATTATAAAGAAACGTCTTTTACTTTTATCTTCTTTTTCTTTTGTGTGTCTGTTGGGGGGGGGGGGGGGGTGGCATGGACACATACAAATTCGGAGTTTATCGAATAAATCCGAATTACCCAAAAATTTTACCGGCCAATATTTTTCGGAATTTTTCGGATTTATCCGAAAAACACGGAACCCTAGTTATGCACCGCCCCTTAGCGTCGTGGGATTACATGGGCGTCATTATTGGAGAGTCAGTTGCGCAGCATAAAAAGACTATGCGATCTGATTGCATAGTCTCTTTAAATGAGTGCCAATCCCGTATCCTATACGTGTTGAGAAATACCGCATAAAAATATTTCAAGTAAGTAAAAACGAACACCGGAGTAAAGTGAAACCTATGAACGCCCGCACGTTCGCCCACTTTGACCTCCAATGTAAGCTATGCACGCGCTCTCTTCACTCACAGAATATTTCCCTCGACAATAAATAAACAATTTCTACCCAGAAGAATGTAAAGTTAGTACTGCCACCCTAGTATTGACTATTGATCTACTGTAGCTGTAGTCCCAAAGCGCAGCCACCAGCTCTAAGCAAGCAACGAAAAGCGACCACATCGTCACTTTTACGTGGCTTACCTTTGCGCCTTCAATCGGGACCAAAAGTCTCGGCTTTTCTTCCTTAGTTAAAGAGAGTTGTATCGTAGTCGTTAGGGTAGCCCGCAAGCCCGCCAATGCACCAACAATTCCGATTGGCAAGGTCCCAATTAAGTCACTGTTTTATTAAAGCCAATAGTCGTGGCTTTGCAGTTGAAGCAGCTGAAGAGTCCCTTGAAAGCTCGCAATATTCATGGTAACTTTACTGTCAGCCCTCGTGACAGCATGTCTCGAATAGCAACTTAAATTATCTGGGAGGTACGCCTGTTAATATGCGAACAATTCAGAGACAGAATACATAAGCCACTTGAGAATATTTGTCGTAACTGTTCATTACAAATAATAAAGATATAAAATAGGCAGCGACGTTTACTTTCACATTTTTATAACGCATTAAATGCATTGTAGGAAATGGGTGAGGGCATAGGTGTGTCACGTGACGTATATTTTCCCGCTAAATTCAGCGGGGATACGAAATGAAACATTAGGTAACGTGGCGTCAGGTAACGTGACGTACATTTCCCCCGTTGAATTGAACAGGGAAAGTGGATTGGTGTCTACCGTATTTACTCGAGTGTAACCCGCACTATTTATGAACAAGGCCCTTGTGTCTACTCTCCCTGCAAAGCACATATACAGCCAATCATTACGTTGCGCATAAATAACATAGCGAATAACTAGATCAAGAACATGACTTTCCATACAAATGCAACCTTCACAGATGGTATCTTTGCGCGAAGAGGTTATCTCTATCCCGTAAACAGCTGGTATCATGGTGTCAATCGCGGTGATCGGCAATCCGCGTGCTCCGCAGAAAAGCGAACCCTCAGGTTTTCTTCATAAATAGTGCGGGTTATACTCGAATAAATGCGGTATGTCACAAGACGTGAATTTATAGGGTAACTGAATTGGTGTATAAGTCACGTGACGTCGATCTCTCGCTAAATTTAGTGGGCAAATCGAATTGATGTTTTAGCCATAATACTTGCATTTTCCTGCTAAATTTAGCGGGGAAACTCAGTTGACGTACACGTAACGTACCGTCCATTTCCCTAAGGTGTATATGTCACCTGACGTCAGGTGATGTGACGTGACGCCACTTTCCCAGCTAAATTTAGAGCACAATTCAGAGCAAATGGCGATAATGAGGTAATTAAAAGATTTCCAGCAAGCTGGAACTGTCGTCACAAAAATAGATAGTGTCGGATCAATTGATCTTGGGAAGATCAATGACAGAGCTGTCCGAGATGGTGGACAGATTATGACCAAGTTCATGGATGTTATTTATTGTTGGGGACGGTTGTAAGTGCCCAATACAACGGTGCCTCCTTGGACAAAGTAACTCGACACCAACTATATTCAGTGCCTTTTGGCGGCACTAGAAGCTCATGGCTTGCCCACGGTAAGTCTATCAATAAAAAAAAAAATATCCAACGCCATGCGCATTGCGATCTTTACGATAGACTGCAAAGCCTTTAAAAATACTTCGCTCTTAAACACAGCCATCGAGCCATGACTCAGTGCCCATAACTACGTCTAACTGTATAACCTCTACTAAGCAAAAAAAAAAATCATCTACTTTGTTTTTGAAATTGCGGCAGTTTATCAACATAAATGTGGGATGAGAGTTTGAAGATGTGGAAGCATTATCTAAAAATATGGAAGCAAAACGTGTTAGGGAAGTAGAGTTATGCCATTCTTGTAATCTTGTACGTCTGCTGCTATGCACGAAGGCAGCCTTTTTTTGCTCACAATTTACGTGGTGAATAACACAATTTACATGATAAAAGTTTAACAAACATTTTTTATTACTCTCTCGATTACTTTGAGGAATTATTGACCTTCTAATTACTCTTAGGTTAAATAGCTATTATTGACACAAAACCTTTATAGAAGCAAAACGTTCATTACTCAGTCAATTACTTTTGAAATATTATTGACAAGTGCGCCGACATAAAAGTATAGCCAAGATGTGGACTACTCCTTTGATTACTCAGTTTTACTATTCACCCAAATTTACTTTAAATTCACCAAAATAACTAAGCGGTTACTTTTCATCTTTCCCGTATATATTAGTCGCACAACTCTAGTTTATATCAGCATTGTTCACATATTGATTTCTTTGAGTAACCACCTATTTCACTTTATATTGGTATAACTGACATAACCTTCACTCTTATTAATTATTACCTTGTTAGTGGTTTATGCAACCAAGTGATTTACTTACAACTCAGTTGCCATTAAATTCACTCTTTTGATTACTTCGACTTACAATTGGCCCAATGGAATTTGATTCGACATAATTGACATCGATCACTCTTGTGATTACTTTGAGCAAACTGATTAATTCTGAGCTCGAGTTGCATTATGATTACTATTTTGGTTACTTCGAGTTGCGTTTGACCCAAACGCAACTTGTTATCGGGTCATTCAAAGCAAAGTTGACTCATGTAGACATAAACCGATCCGCCAGCGAGAGTTGGAATATCAACACAACATTATTGAAGAAACTTATAGCTGTCGAATATACAGAAATAAAAGTTTTACGTATCTGTTGTAACGCCGCCATTTATTAAAAAAACAAATAAATAATTAAAACAGTAGAACAGTCCAAAACGTCGTTTAGATTAATATATTCACATGGTGTAAGCCTACTTTGTTCACGGTAGACCTTGTAGGGCTTATTTTACTTATGTTTTGAAGTTTTTGCCAAATACGCTCTAAGAAGAGACTATTCAGGATCACGATGCCCTTGGTACTCTGGTCGTTCAAAAAAGATGAATTGGAGAGCGGGTTTTATGAATATAACAGACACCTTTGTCGTATGTCTTCATTGGGCGAGAGAGTATGGCGAGAGTTAATACGGACTGCGAAAAAGAGACATTACTAGTTAGTTGAGCCAATTACAGCGGAGTTTGAAAACGCAGTTCTATGACGCAGACTCACTTGCCACGCAGTAGATATCTGAAAATACAACTAACAAGGGCGCTACTCATTTATAGGTCAACGTACTACGCACATATGTTTGATTGTGCCCCAATAGAACACAGACGATCGTAGGATGGAACCAAACAGGTTTCGCAGAGCTGGAGTATGTTGAGGTCTATAGCCACGGACGGGTAATATATTATCCTGGCCTCCGAAGGACGGTGCAGTACAGACACGCGCTGATCACAGTTGCTTTTGTTTTAAATCTTTCCTCAAGGCTGAAAGGCCCTCACCAAGACAACAGTAGCACAGGGGAAGTCGTTTGTGTGGGAAGCGAACTAACACGGCCAAATTTAAAGTTTGGCGCTAACTTCAAGAAGTAAAATGAAGAAAAAGGCAGTTATCGTTATCCATGTTTATTCTATTCAAACACACCAAACTTTGCTGCAAAAAGAAGCACACTTAAAGAATAAAACTAAAACCATATGCGCCGCCATGATAAACGTGTTCCACTCCGTTGTCGTATAGCTGAGTATCATAATGATAGAGTATTGAACAATTTATTTGACTGAATGTTTAAGAACTTTAATATACACGAAGTAACAAAATATCATTCTAACCATTTCAAGCACCCGAGAATTTTGGGTGAACACTAGGTTCCATTTTGATGAAAAGCTCGGGAGCAGAACAAACAATATTTATCTTCGGCTACACAAGCTTCCTCCCAGACCTTCTTTGATTATACGAGGCGGAGTAAAAAAAGTAACCGGAAATAGTAATACTAATAATGTTTATTTCCACCATAAGGTGGTGCCGATCAGGAAAAAAAGCTGTCAGGTACAGCTTGACGGGTCCCTGAACGCCTACAGAAAGCAGCAACAGAGCCGGGAAAAAAGCAGTAATCAAGAGAAAACAAGAACATTGTCACAGAGATTGTCGCTATCACAACGTTTTAAGGCACAAATTAGATTTATCTTTACATTGAGGCATGACGGACAGCAGGGATCAAATCATACAAAAACTAGGCTCGAAAACTACAAGGAAAGGCAACTACCTTTAGGTGCTGCAGAAAAAGGGTGATCTTACGTCTCTTAGAAATAACTTATCCCAATCCACACTTTTAGCCATATACAAATTGAGTAGATTAGTGATAGTGTATTTAAGCATTTGTTTGCCATAGTTTGGTCTTGGTGTAGCCACCTCCCAACATTCAACACCACGGGTAGGGTAACTATGAACATTTTGGATAAGCGTCCAAGATCTATTAAAAAAATGTGTCTTTAAGTTGCTCTACTTTGAGGCTAGTGCCAATCCTATAATCATATAATGTATGCACGTTTATAACGTGAAATTTTTGAAATAAGCCAACTAACTGAAAATCATACGAGACGGCAGCTATAGCCCTCAGTGACTTTTTTTTTTGCAATGCATGTAACATTTTAGATTTGTTGAACTTGTTGTTCCCCAAACTAAATGGCACTAATATAAGTTAGAGTAAAAGAGAGAATTATATATTAAGAATTTAACGCTTGTTGGTAAAATATAACGATGAGGATTTATGATGCCCACAATTTGAGATAGCTTTAGATTTATGGTTTTACCGAGCGAATCCGGCCGCATCGAGTCTCAGTGTTTCGTGTCAGCCAGCGGGCGGATGCGCCACTAAGTCAGAGTTCAATGACTGATCGGATCGAATAACGATGACGTGATGTTCGGGAAAGATCGCGGCCTGTTGTCAGGCGCCCAGGCGTATACATTGAACAAGGACGAAAAAAGGAGAAGGCTTTTTGGTTTTTCTCGGAGATCTGCATAATAATAGACAGGATTAAAAGCGATCTGCAACTTTTCAACATAGTCCTTCCGCATTCAAGACATGTGCACAAACGCTTCACGAACACGTGGATGCCGCGGAGGAAAACATCTCGTTGGTGACTCCGAAACAAAGATTCACCACCGCGCGGATTCAGAATAAACTGAATACGTAGACTCTTGATATTTTTTCACTATCACACGCGCCTGTGGGGGCGTGCATTGTCGTGTTGCAGCAAGACACCAAAGCTCAATAAACCCTCGCGTTTTGATCTGATCACAGACTTCAAGGAATTCTCGACCAGGTAACAATACTGCAATCTGTTGACACTGAATCCCCGGGGATCTGATGTTCGGCTATTGGTCCTTAATGATCCCAAAGACCGTGAGCATAACCTTGACCTGCTTTGGAACTGCTCGAAACATCTTTGGTCTTGCTGACGAAATGCTCTCCCGCGCTTTGCTTGCCGCTTGGTGTGTGACCAGGCATGGTAGATTCAACATTCGTCACCAAGTACAATACTTCGAAAAAATTCATCTCTGTTAGCTTAGTAGTGTCAGAGCAACATCTCGAACAGATCTACACGATGCTCCTTAATGTATGGCGTAAGTTGTCTTAGTACCCACCTGGTAGACAGTTAATGCTACTGGAGAATATCGTGAATCATGTAATGCACCTAGCCATGGCTAATGTTAACTTCAGCCATTTCATCCTAATGGACGAGGCGGCTTTGGTGTTCAAGCCGTTTAACTTGTGATATTGAGTCTGGCGTTGTAAAATCTTGGCCTTGCCTGAGCGAGGTGCTTCAGTAAGACTTGACTCCACGCTTTGGCCGTTTTTGTACCACTTGTACACCTGTCGAAGTGGAACATGCGCCCAAAGACTGATTGAGCATCCTGCGATAAATATCTACCGGCTTTTTGCCCTCTTCACACAAATATTGGATTACTCAGCCCTGCTCCTCCCTGGTGCACGCTTTCAATGGGGCGGCCATTTCGAGCGTGCTTTTTTCATGATATATTACCGCGCGTACAGTTGAGCAAGCAACGCTCGGTCACGGACTTCTGAATATTCGTGTTTATTCGTACTTGGCACGTAACTTTTATAATTTGTCCTTTCTTGTCCTTTCTTGGTATTGAAAGTGCCTGTGCTATTCTCACCCCGAACGCGTGACCCCACAACCTTCGGGGCCGAATTTTCGGATTTGGTGACGTACCCTAGAAGCTGTGCAGGACCTTGTCGAGTCAGTCTCACTCTCGCTTGCTGCTACGCCGCCAAATCGCCGCACCTTTTTCTGCTGTCTCAACCCTCGTTCTTTATTTTGTTTGGCTCAAGTTCGCCCATTAAACGTTCAGTTTGAAACGGGCTTTCGCTGCTTCTGCTCCTGTCATCCGTGACATTTCTGGTAGGTGCGGGGCACCGCAGCCCCATGAAGCGTACCCCTCAGAGGCCTCGCAGCGCAAGCCCAGTACCCGGTTTAAAAATACCGTCTTTGGAGACTACAGAGACCTGAGAATCACTCCGCAACAAAGACCAATCCCCGTTATTTGGATTTCTGCGATACAAGCCCAGAAAGACCGAGACGATGATGCCGCCGGCTTCCACCGCTCCACCCGTCGTCTTCAAGCCGGTCGCCCCCGGACACCGGAATCTTACCAAGCAAAACCACAAAGACATCGACGACTGGGTCCCACAGTACGAACGAGTGGCCCATCATAACCGGTTGAAACCAAAGCAGTGTCGTCAGGACATTTACTTCGCCTTGGATGCAACAGCGCTGAACTGGTTTGAGAACCATGAAGCATCGATTACCTCCTGGAACCAACTCAAGGCTGAGCTCCGAGGTACGTTCACCAACCAACACCGAAGAGAACGTGCCGAAGAGCTTCTTCAAGCAAGGGTTCAAGGCCATACCGAGAGCGCCGTTAGCTTTGTCGAAGATGTTCTTGACCTAGCAACCGCTCTGAAGCTGACGTCCCCGAAGCCAAGAAGTTGACGGTTCTAATGAGTGGTGTGAATGAGACTATCTTCGGAGGCCTTGTGCAGAATCCGCGTACGACCATCGAGGGTTTCATCACGGAAGCCTCCAACCTAAAGAGTGCCCTTATCGCCAGATCCACCCACAACGTTACGCTACCCGGCGTCAGTGCGGTTCCGCCGCAGTCTCCTTGCGACCTTGGCCTCAGCATTCCGGACATTCGTCAGCTCATCCTCAACGTCGTCCGGGAGGAGCTTAAGAATCTTCTCCCAACTTCTGAGCACCCAGCCTCAATCTTTATCGCCGAGGTTGTACGAGACGAGGTTCAGCCAGTGTTCCGGCCCGATGTCTCTGTCACCGTGGTCGCACCCGAAGAGCCGACGCTGACCTACACCGAAATGGCCCGACAACCGCCGCCAGCAAATCAACATCACCCGGGGGCGTCGCGACGGGACTCACCAACGTAGCCGTACCCCTGACGCCAAAACGAACGACCTCAGTACGACCGCCGACACCAAGCGGCGACAAGGAAAACAGACGTATGGCGGACAACGAATCGACGACCCATCTGCTACCACTGCGGCGAAGCGGACTATGTCTACCGTCAATGCCCCTACCGACAACTGGGGCTGCGCGGGTTCCACCCGAACGACCTGCGCCCAAGGTACGGAGAACGCCCTCGCGACATTGATGTGTACCTCCGACGTTCGCCATCCTCAGCGCCGTCTCTCGTCCGTGAATTCCTCTCACCATCGCCTGGACGCGCAGCGTCACCAGCGCCCCGACCCCGCATGCTAACCTGTCTCCCATGCGTCGCCGGGAAAACTAACTGCTTCAACGCTTGGCGGTGGCATTGCCCAAGACGACAGTAGTGAAGAGCCTTCAGGAACGTCGGAGGGCCCCCACTCTAGCGACGACGAGCATTGGAACGACGATTCTGCAAGGGTGCCCAACACCCTCAACGTTGTCATTGACGGCCACGACGCGTCGGCACTCGTGGACACCGGATCAGATTACTCCGTTTTGAGTGGGAAGCTCTCTCGCCGCCTTCGGAAAGTCAAGATGCCCTGGGACGGTCCGCAAATACGCACCGCCGGAGGACACCTCATCACGTTTGTTGCGAGATGAACTGCTCATGCCGAATGTCACGGGGAGACCTGTCCAGCCAAGTTCGTCGTCCTTCAGGACTGTGCTAGGGGCGTCATTCTTGGCATGAACTTCCTGTGTGAATACAATGCCGTGATTGAGCTTAGAGAAAACGCGTGGACGCTGCGAAGGCCCGTCCTAGCTCCGGAGGGCTCCAAAACGACGCCAGCCGCCGTCCCAGTCATTGCGTACCTCGTAAACGTGCCGCCGCGGTGGAGTGTCTTGGTGCCTGTCGTGTCCGATGCAATCACCTCCGGAGAAGTTCTCCTGAAAGGTCACGTCCGACTGCTTCTCGGAAGAGGAATAAGCGTCACAAGGGGTGTAACAGAGCTGCAAAATGGGTCCACTAGGGTCCTCGTGACGAACGTTCAACAGGAGGCGCAGCACCTCACGAAAGCTGCCGCTGTAGGCCGCGTGAAGAAACTCCGGAACGCCGCCGAAATCACCACCATCTCAGATGAGCCCTTGCCATCTCAGGCTTACAGCACACCGCCGCAGCAACTCGGCGTGAACTCAAACTCAGTGCCACGGAACGACGAAACTTCAGGGATCTACTCGCCGAATTTAGCGGCTGCTTCGCGATGACGTCGAAAGTGTGCCAAACAGTGGCGAGACATCGCATCGTTAGCAACGACGATGTGCTCCCTGTGCGTCGGCCGCTGTTCTAATGTCTCAAAAAGGAAAAAAGGCCATTCACGAACAAGTGGAACAAATGCCCAAAGACAACACCATCCAGCCTTCAAGCAGCCCGTGAGTCTCTCCAGTCGTGCTGGTTTAAAGGGAGATAACTCTTCGATCCTGCGTGGGCTACCGGCGGCTCGACGAGATGACAAAGAAAGACGTCTTTTCGCTCACCCGTATCGACGATACACTCGACCGGCTGCGCTACTCCCGATACTGCTCGTTGATGGACCTGAAGAGTGGCTACTGACAGATCAAAGTCCACGAACGGGACCGAAGAAGATTGCCTTTGTAAGGTCCGATGGACTACGTACAAGTTTAAGGTTATGTCTTTCGCACCGTGCACGGCTCCGGCAACCTTCCGGCGTGTCATGGACACCATACTGGCAAGCCTTAAATGGCAGAGCCGTCTCGTTTACTTCGACGACGTCGTGGTACTCTAGGCCAACTTCGACGAGCACGTGCGACGCCTCCGTGCCGTTCTTCAAGCAGTCAGGACCGCCGAACTCACCCTCAAGCCGACGAAGTGTCGGTTCACTTACGGCCAACTGAAGTTCCTAGGTTACGTTGTGACCAACGAATGTGTTCGCCCTGACCCTGAAAAAGACTCGCGCCGTTACTGCATTTCCACCGCCCACCAACAAGAAAGGCGTCCGTAGATTCTTGGGATTTCGCCAACATTTCTGCGCCGTTCACGCACTTTACGAAAGGCGCCATGAACATTGAACAGGGAGAAGAACAGCAACAGGCATTCGACGAGCTAAAGCGATGACTTCAGTCACCTCCGACTTCGCCAATTGGAACAATCAGCCGAAATTGAAGTTGACATGGACGCAAGCAATACGGGACTCGGCTCGGTACTGGTCTAATGGCAAGAGAACACGGAACGCGTCATCGCCTATGCTAGTCGGATGTTGTCGAATGCCGAACAAAATTACTTGACAACCGAAAAGGAATGTCTCGCCGTCGTCTGGGCCATCACCGAATTCCGCTCGTACTTGTACGGGAGCCCTTTTCGAGTGGTCATCGACCACCCCTCCCTACGCTGGTTGGTGAGCCTGAAGGACGCATCTGGACGCCTCGCGCAATGGAGCCTACGACTGCAACAGTTCGACGTGACCGCGGCCTACAAGTCAGGCCGAAAGCGCAGCGACGCCCACTGCGTGTCCAGAGCCCATGTCGAGTCAGCTGCCGGCTGCGCCGAGACGACGTCGACGACGATCGCTTTCGTGGCGTAGTGAGCGTTAACGGCATGGCATCAGTTCAATCTTGAACTGGGCGCACTGATCGACCACTTGGAGGGACGACGGGGTGCGATTCCCAGAGCCTTCTCACGTGCCCTTGCCAAGATTTGCCGTTCGGCGAGGTATTCTCTACAAAGAGAACTTCAAGGACAGCAACTAGACGTGGCTCCTGGTAATTCTACTAGTCTTTCAGAGGTGATCTTCCAAGCCTGCCACGGCGACACGACATCTGGTCACCTTCGTTGCAGCAGGACTGTTGCGAGTATTCGAGAGGTGTATTAATGGCCCAAGCTCCCGAAGACTGTTCACCTCTACGCACGATTGTGCCACGAGTGCGAGCCATGGAAGAAACCGCCGTGGAAGCCGACAGGCCGCCTGCAGCCGATCGCACTTCAGACTGCATGGTTCCAGCAGATTAGAATGTATCTAATTAAAACTTTCCCGCCATTGACGCAGGAAAACCATTGGATAATCGTGGCGACTGATCACCTAAGCCGGTACCCCAAGACAAAAGCAATCCCGTCGGGAACCGCTGTAGAAGTAGCGAAGTTCTTCGTAGAGTCCATCGTTCTCCGACACTGCGCTCCCGAAGTCCTGACTCAAGAAATACTCCCCCTGACACACTCCGACCACCGTCGAACCATGGCATACCACGGCATACCACCCGAAGGCAAGCGGGCTAACGGAGCGATCAAACAAAACCAAGGCCGACATGATCTCCATGTACGGCGACGTGGAACTACAAGACGTGGATTAGGTGTTGCTTTGCGTCACGTCTGCATACAACGCGGCCGTTCACGAGGCCACTAGGAAATTACGCCTTTTCAGCTGGTGCACGCCAAAAAGGTGACGACGATGCTCGACGCCATGCTGCCCTACGAGCCAACGGACGACGGCACCGACAATGGCCCGCTGGTAACCCGCCGGGCACAAGAGGTATGCCAGCTAGCCCACCTTCGGATAACGGACCAACAACGTGTCTACGCTGGCCGGTACAACCTTCGACGTCGCGACATGGAATTCCATTCCTGAGGCCGGGTGTGCGTGTGGACATCCATTTGCCGCCGCGGCCTCAGCGAGAAACTAGTAAAACGTTACTTCGGACCCTACAAGTTCATCCGCCGCCTTGGGTTCAGCAGCGCGAGCGAAAACTCGCGCTCCTGAACCTAGGGATCCTGAACTCGAGCCCCACCCCTGCCCGTTTCGATCTGGATGAGCATCGTACCAACGTGCGGTCGTGTATCACTACTGCGTGGTGCACGTTAAAGACCCCAGGCTAGCGGAGGTACCGCACTGGCTAAATTGCTCATCTACAGCGAGTGACTCGTCGCAACTTTAAAATGGCAGACCAACTACACGCTGTATAAATATCCCCACAACCCCAATTATTATTCGCCGCCTTGGGAACTTTAAATACTACGTGCACCCCGGAAAAACCCGATTATCAGAACGCCACCAGCCACGACCCCAAGTGGTCCACCTCGTTAGACCCAAGCCATTCTACGCGTGTTAGGGCTGTGACGCTGCATGCTTATTTCGTCTCACCGTATTTGTTTTGTTTTTTATATTGGCCATTTTTGTTTTTCTTTGGCCTTACATCGGGACGATGCGCTTTTAAGGAGTGATAATGCCGCGCGCACGGCCGAGCAAGCAACGCTTGGTCACAGACTTCTAAGAAGATTCGTGTATATTCTTACTCAGGACTTAACGTTTATCATTTTGTCCTGTTTTTTAGTTATCGAACCTGCCTGTTCGTTCTTTTCCGGAACGCGCGACGCTCGAAACTTCTGGGCCGAATTTTCCAGATGGTGACGTACACTAGATAAGGAGCTTCGCGCGACCTTGTCGAGTCAGTCTCGCCCTCACTTGCTGTTACGCTGCGAAATCGCCGCCCGCTTTTCGGCGGTCTCGATGCTTGTTCTTTATTTTGTTTGGCACAAGTTCCCCCATTAAACTTTCAGTTTGAAACAGGATTTTAGCCTCTTCTGCTCCTGTCATTCGTGAGAATATTTTCCAACAGGACGCTGAGGCCGGCGTGCATGGTTTGCTTAAGTGGAGAGCTAAGGTATATTTAAAGCACAGCAGCCTATCGTGGGATCTCAAGGCGAAAGCCTAAAGGCTGGACTCCATGGGACCAATATGCTGCAAAACATCGACGAATTTTGCCCGGCGGCTTTCGCTCTGCCTAGCATCAGCACTGTGGGTGCTACGTCGCCCGCAAAGCGAGTGTGCCGTCGGGAGACGTTCGTCAGTCATTCGTCACGCAGTTCGCTCCATGAGGTTCAGCCTTTATTTGTCCCATTGAGCGAAAAAAACGGCGTCGTGGCGTTCAAAAGATGCCCATAAAAATACGTCATCGAGCACGCGCCGCTCAATCGTATGCTCAAGGACGATGCTGTCCTTAGCATCATCCTTGAGGTCGTCCTAGAGGTCCTAGACGTTGTCCTCTAGGCGTCGTTCTCGGCGTCGTCCTAGGCGTCTTCTTTGAGGTCGTCCTAAAGGTAGTCCTGGAAGTAACCCTAAACGTCGTTTTTGAGGTCGTCCTAGAGGGTTGCCCTAGACGTCGCCTTAGATGTCGTCCTTTCTCCGTCGTTCTCGACGTCGTCCTTTTAGAATCGTTTACGATGTCGTCCTAGACGTCGTCCTTATGGTCGTCCTTGAAGTCGTCTTAGACATCGTCCTCGATGTCGTTCTGTAAGTCGTCCTTGAGGTTGCCCGAGAGGTCGTCCTGGACGTCGTTCTAGACGCCGTCCTTGACGTCGTCCTGGACGCCGTTCTAAAGGTCGTCCTAGACTCCGTTCGTGGCATAGATTTCTAAGACGTCGTCCTCGACGTCGTCGTATACGTCTGTCCTAAACTTGAATACGTGTAGAAACATTCCTCGAAAACATCTCTCCAGCGGGACAATAATGGCTTTTCTTTATTTTATAGGTAAATTCTGGTCGTTTTTTTTTTAATTTGCCTTTTATATAAAAAACGCAAGGATACGTGCATATTATTTCAAGCCAGAAAGAAGTGCCATTAAACGTAAAAAGTTAAAGCAACTCCAAATTGTTTTTTTTTCCTATTTCGTGTTAAGCTTTTCATGTAATGAATCACTCTTGCTATTTCGTGTCCCTCAAAGTTTGGGTAATAATGAAAGACTAAAGCTAGAAAGTGTGACGTAATAATTATCAACAGCCGATTCGTAAAATACAATAGAAAGTCAGATGAAACTCTTCAATCATATTCCGCAGACTTTTGTTGAGAAAGAAAGCCCTATGATATTTCAAACCACGCCGCCTTTCCCCCAGCAAGGAAAGTTTAGATTCGATTGTCCTGTCCAGTTGTGACTTGTGCTCTTTTGGCACATGGGTGATCTCGTAAAACAAGTCCAGGCTATAGGTTAGCCTTGCATAAGGGATATTCAAAAAGTTATTCTGAATACCATATTGTTGATTCGTTCTGCTAAGGTCAACGAGACATAAACCTTACTATGTAATATTTCTCTTACCACAACCGTAGCCTTCCTAAAAATGTCAAATATTGCGTGCAAAAGGGTCAAGCAAAATAGACACGTATCGCCCCTTCAATACCTTCCACTTTCTTAAGGAATATTGAGCACTTCATGCAGCCCTCGCTCCACTTTATGTACAGAGTTAACACCTGTAATCCAGTCTTACAACGGTAGCGCTTTGTTTGACCCATACACTTTTCAGAATCGACCACCATCATCTCGTCGTGCCCAATTAACTCAAATCAGCTGACCTTTCAAATGAAAAAAAGAGTAGAACATATATCTTGTAGACCAAATCGACATATCTCTACGAATACATTGCCATTAAGCACCCCCAGTCCATTACTGTATCCAACTGCCGCAAAGTTCACAGCCCGGAAAAAATGTAATAAGCGCTTTCACATTAAGATGAGCGTAATCCTGATGAAAAATACTATTCACGAAAATGGAAACAAAACTGGGACGTGGGTTTAAAAACCTGCGTCAGGTTCACACGTTAGAGAAACAAACGCAGATATACATTTCTCAAAAGAGTAGCGACTTGAAACACTTCAGACTTGATTCACATATAGGCTCTCTCCGTCTCCATCTAGCTTCAAGACGTTGTATTCTTAATATTATTATTATTATTATTATTAAAATGTGTAATCTTAGTGTAATCTCTGGACCTGGTCTTACAAGCCTTAGCTGGCTTTGACCAGTCCGACATCAACTCTCCGAGATCTGCATTCCTGAATAAAATTTATTATTATTATTATTATTAAAAATGAAAATGAAACAATTAAGATTATTATTATTATTATCACTATTATTATTATTATTATTACTAACTATACTTACACTATACTCCAGTGCAATGTAACGTTAGTTACATTGCACTGGAGTGCAATGTAACTAACGTTACATTGTACTCCAGTGCGCGCAATGTAACGAGAAGATTATGAACGACGGTCGGCCCATGTCCTGCGCCGACTGTGGAGCCTTATACCATCTGGGGAAGCTTTGCTCCGGTATTGCAGACAGTACATTCAAGACAATGGGCGCTGGAAAACGAAAGGCCTGGCGTTGCCGTGTGTGCGGACAACAGCAAAGCGGAGATGAAGTCTCGTAGTGAGGCAGATTCGTCGCAATGCGCGTCTCCTGCCACTACGGAACGTTTTCGATATCTTGAAGCTAGGCTGGGGTGCCTTACTTTACTCAAGGCCAACGTTAACACCCTCCTCGAGTTGCCAACCCAAAAGAACCAACTGCTAACGCTAAAGCCGGTAGTCGAGAGCCTGAAATCTGCAGTAACGGAGGTTCAGGAGTCCATTGCCTTTCTCTCGGCTAAGTACGACTCGGTGCTGTCGACAGCCACCAGCAACGCAGCAGCTATAGACGAACTGCGCAGCGAAACCACATCCCTGAAAACAGTGGTAACGGAGCAATCTCGGATCATCGAGCATCTGCAAGACAGAGCTCAATGACAGTGAACAGTACAGTCGTCTCTCAAACATCGAGATACATGGACTTCCTCAATCCCCAACTGAAAATTTAGTCTCTGTTGTCAGTGAGTTGGCGTGTAAGCTAGGCCTTGGTGACTTTCAGCCAAATGACATAGTGGCAGTGCATCGCCTGCCTTCTAGACACGATGGTCCTCCAGTTGTCCTGGTTAGATTGGCATCCGTGTCACTAAGAGAGACAGTGGCTTGCCACAAGAGGTAAGCTGCGTACCCTGGCGCAGACAGTTCGTTACCAAAACTGTACCTGAACGAGAATCTAACGCGAAGGAACAGGGAACTTTTGGATGGTGCGTGAGAGGGCGAGGGCCAAGCACATGGGCGTACCAACCGGGGGGGCAAGGGGGGCGCTTGCCCCCCCAGTTCTCAGAGTGGGGGGCAAGGCATGTGTTTTGCCCCCCCCTGAAACAGCCGCCACTGGGCAGGGCAAACACTGGCCGGCGGCGCCCAAGGAATACCAAGGGCACCGCCCCCCGACCCGCGGGGGCATATTTTTAACGCGCAGGCGATACAAACCCTAGCAACGGCGCTCACGCCGGATTGGCTGGTTCGTGGAGATAGGCGCTGCCGCCGTCAACATAGGCAGTGGTTACAATGCGAGTTTCCGAAGCGGTAGCGTAACTTAGTTGTAAGATGTCTGCCTCCATACGTAGCAGACCCGGGTTCTATCCACAGTGTGGGCTTTTTTTTTTCCTCGAACATTTTGTTTTGTCGAGGCATTTGGCGATATTTACGACATTTCTTTTTTACGATTAACACTGAAAAAAAAACAAATGTTGTCGACGAAACATCGCTGAACTAAATCGTATGGGACTCTATTTACGGATGTGCATGGGGGACAGCGGGGCTTGGGTTGCCGGCTGCAAAGCGGCGTGTACGGGGGTAGAAGGGGGGGGGGATGCTAAGTGGGTTAATAGTTTTGTAATTAGCAGCCGCACACTGTCGCCACGAAGCGGCGTGAACGCTGGCTGGGGGCGGGGGGGGGGGGCGGGTTATATACACGCCTCGTCCGAATTCCCGCGCGTTGCCGAGCAGCCAATCCGGCGTGAGCGTCGTTGCTAGGGGGTCTATCACCTGCGCCGTAAAAGTTAGTGATGGACCGAATCTGCCGAACTTCACATTGGGCAAAGTTCCGCACATGCCGAAATTTAGAAGGAAAGTTCGGCAAAGGTTCGGCAAAAATTCGGCAAATGTCTGCGCGCGCGCACGAACGCGACGGGGCCATGGATCGCAAATGGACGCCGCGCAGTCGCGCGGTTACCATCGCACAGTTTAGTACAACCAGCGGTTACGGCGAGGTGTGGAGTAGGCGACACGGTAACTGTGCGTTTGTGAGCTTTTGCGAGTGTGGTTCTCTTCAATATTTTCTGCCTCAAGAACAGAAGATCGACCAGTAATTTACGCAGTCCACTGCGCAAGTGACAAATGATGCGGTGCATTCTGGATAACGTGATTTTCATTTGACCTTTCCATTGATGAAACGGGGTAGTTGAAACATTGACTGACAACTGACAATTACGCTCAGTGTTCGCAGCCCACTGCCGTCAAACGGGGCAGAGTCACGAGAGCTTGCCAGAATGTATGGGATGCAGCTGGCATCCTCGTCATAATGTGATACATGTTTTCCCCCTTCTTTTCTTTCCTTTTTACGCACTTTCTGTAGTGTGTATATTCTGTACATTTATATATCGGTTTTGTTTTTTCACATGTGGTGGCGGGCTGGCAGGCGCTCTGCGTAAGGGTTTTCACCTATCTGCCTAGCCCCGCACACCACCACATGGGCCCCTTCCAGTTTGTGCAATAAAATTATTATTATTATTATTATAATAATTATTATTATTATTACTATTATTATATATTATTATTATTATTATTATTATTATTATTATAACAATCCTATTTTCGGCTCACAAGTAGTTTGTGCCTCAACAGAATAATATTGCTTTTTAGTTCGCGTTATTTCGCGATTTTCATGTATCTGCATAAAACTAAACACAGAACTATCTATCATGCTCGACGTTGCACATCCGACATTCCTAACTCTCCCCATCTTCCTAAACGTCCGTGTGTGTCCTAACACCAGAAACCGGAATTTTAAAGGTTAAAAACGGCACGTTGCGAATATGGAACGCACACTTTCATGCAAAGCTGACGTCAAGTGACTCAAATCGAAAAACATGCATATTTACAATATTGTTATCTCTTCTGGTGAAGGCTCAGCAACCGTTGCATTCGTTTTCGCGCACGAAACGGCGACTCCCAGAGAAAGTAAGAACGCAGTGATTGCCTTTATTTTAACAATGTAAACACACTTGCAGGCGTGCGCTGATGAAGTCTCAAAATCAAAACTCTGGTAGCGTGATTCGTGACTGCGCCGGCTACCAACCTCGTTGTCACGCCACTTTCTGGAAGCAGACACTAAAATTGCAAGTAAACACACAAAAGCGACACCGATACAATTATCTTGCAGAATATCACCTTAATTAGTAATAACTGTGTCAATAGGCACTACATGTTGTATTTAAGTTAAGAAAAAAACATAAACCTTTTTTCGTGAGAAAAAACTAAATATCAACGTTAAGTCTGGAAAATAGCTAACGTAATACCTGTTCACAAAACTGGTGATCGCCAACTAATAAGTAATTACTGTCCCATCTCTCTCACCAGTGTTCCATCTAAGCTCATGGAGCATATACTTTACTCAAATATAATAAACTTTCTTGACTCTCATAACCTTCTTTTTGAACATCAGCACGGATTTCGTAAATCTTACTCTTGTGAAACCCAGCTAACCGCCTTCCTTACTGATATTTATTCAAGCTTCGATTCGAATATTCAGACCGACGCCATTTTCATTGACTTCTCCAAAGCATTCGACAAAGTACCACACCAACGTCTTTTAACAAAGCTTAACGATATTAATATTCATCCCTCTGTTGTTAAGTGGATTTCTGAATTCCTAATTAGCCGTAAGCAATATTCCTCCGTTAACAACGTAAAATCTCCCACCTCTACCGTAACGTCAGGTGTCCCCCAGGGAACCGTACTTGGCCCCCTTCTGTTCCTAATCTATAGTAATGATCTCCACCTTAATATAGCTTCTTCTGTGCGCCTGTTCGCCGACGATTGTGTCATTTACCGACCCATTCTTTCATACCATGATCATCATGCTCTCCAGGAAGACCTTGAGTCTGTAATCCATTGGTGTAAAAAATGGCAGATGACGTTAAACTTCAATAAATGTAGATCCCTATCATTTTCCCGCAGTTCGCGTGCCACACCATTTTCGTATTACCTCACTAACACTCAAGTAATAGCATGCTCATCTTATAAATACCTGGGTGTTCATCTCACCTCTGACCTATCATGGACTACTCACATAACTTCTGTTATTTCTGATACTAACCGTTCTCTCGGATATTTGCGCCGTAACCTCAAACTTGCTACACCATCCGTAAAACGACTAGCGTATGCTACTCAGGGTACCCCGGCGATTTCTTCATGGTCCCCGATTTGCTTGAAATTTTGTTAAACTCGCCAACAACATCGCCAAAATAGTATTACAAATATTAGAGTCAAAATAATTGTTTTTCACGAAGTTATTGAATTTACAATTTTGGTCCTCACCGTGTTTTTCAAACTGAAAGCCTCTACTGGCAACAACGAAAACGTGACGTCAGTGGAAGTTCAGGAGTTCACTCTTTGGACTGTAGAATTTGTTCCCAACTGATTCGAAGCAGTTTCATGGTGTCAAATGAATGTTTTGGAAGCTCGCTCCAGTCCCCGCGCCCCAGCACGGAACAAATGACTGGCATATTCTATTTTTTAGACTGCTCGCTCGACTGGCAAGTCCTGCCTTCCACTGACGTCACGGCACTGAAAAGTGCGGGTATATTTGAATGTTGGTTTTTGCATCATCTTCATTTGCCGATATCGCAATAACTATTATGAATTTCGCGATACTAAATAGCATACCGGAAAGGGTAAAGGCTGGAGAGTCAGAAAATATAGTTAGTTGAGGTAGTCAAAAAATTGCCGGAGTACCCCTTTAAGCCCGGTTCACACAGTTGCGTTTGACTGCGTTTGACGGCGTTGCGGCAGCGAGACACCAGGACATCCCTGCTTCTTATATCGCGTGCCAAGATGATTTCGCTTGAATTGTATTCCACGCTTCATACGAAACACAGATGTTGCCGGTGACTCGCTTTCGGTTCTCGCCGCAACGCAGTCAAACGCACTCAAACTGCAAGTGTCTGAACCGGCCTTTATAGGATTGAAGTTAGAATACGCCTCATCTAGATGGTCCCCATGGCAATCCTACCTTGCAAATAATCTAGAATCCGTCCAAAACAGAGCCCTTCGTTTTATTTATAATAACTACTCACCATATACCAGCAAATCAGGATTACGCCAATCAGCTAACCTTTATTCACTTTCCCATCGCCGCCGAGTATCTCGCCTTTCTCTGCTCCATCGAATTTTTTATCACAATAGCCACCTCAAAGAATCATTGCTATCACCTCCCCATCGTATTTTCCAGCGTCTAGATCATCTATGTAAATTACGTCCAATTCGATCATCAACTGTTTCTCACCAGACTTCCACACTACCATTGACCATCGAGGATTGGAATTCACGACCTCATAACATCTATTCTCTTAGTGATACTACTAAATTTGTTGAAGCTATTACCCTCTCTTTATCTAACCTACCTAGCTAACTTACAGTGTTATAATATGTGTTTACTGTTCTATTTGTTTTTGTTCTATTGCCACCCCCTTGCATAACGCCCCACTGGCCCTCAAGGAAAATAAATGATGATGATGATGATGAACAGCGTATTTTTGCCGAATCTTTGCCGAATCTTTGCCGAATCTTTGCCGAGTCTTTGAAAAGTACGGTAAAAAAGCTCCGCCGAATCTCAAGATTCGGCAAAAGTTCGGCCCATCACTAGTAAAAATATGCGACCCGAGGGGGGGGGTTGGTTTGCCCCCCCCCCACTCAAAAACAAGTTGATACGCCACTGGCCAAGCAATATAAGTTCACTTGGGTGAAAACTGGGAATCTATTTGCCAAAGAAGTCAGAAATCTCGTCTGTAGTGCGCATCTATCGGATTGCCAACTTTGAAAAGATCGTCTAATTTTTTTTGCTTCTTAATGGCCTGAAAATAAGAGCACCACATTCGAAAAATGGAAGTACAATTTCATCGATGTTCAGATTTTTCTTCTTTTTAACGTCTGTTGAGCCCAGCCAACGATACATCTCTTGGCTTATTACATGTAAATATTAGGAGTATTCGTAGATATTGGGACCAGTTTGTAATAACTGTAAACAGTGTGCAGTCAATAATTGATGTTTTTGTGCTAACAGAGATCAATGTTAAAGAAGAGTTCTGTAGTGCATTTCAGATACCAGGATATAAATATTTTTTCTTACACGGCCAATTGGTCGAGGAGGAGGAATTGCGATGTTCGTTAAAGACTCATGGTGTACTGAAAACCTTGATGTAGATTTTTTTCATTGCGAGTCTTTGTTATTAAGGTTATGGAACTCTGAGTGGTCGTTGTTCTTATTGGCGCTACAGACCACCGTCATGTAATGCTTTAAACTTTTTGGAAGAACTCAGAGATACACTTGGTAAATTTCAGTCCGTCGACATCTGTATGATAGGTGATTTTAATATTGACACGCTTCAACCCATTAACTTCCTTTTTTGTGACTATCTGAATTTATTAGCGGAGTTTGGTCTAGAGGAAGTGATCCTAGCTCCGACTCAAGAGGAACTTCTGGGTGATCACGTCGTTGCTTCATGTCTTGACCATATTAGCGTATGCGCTACAAATGTCGTTGCGCAATCAGCTGTAATAGAAAGAACAAAAACTAGCGGACCATTACTTTGTTGCGTGTCAGCTTACATCAAAACGTAGCGTGAAAACGAAAACAAAAACAACAAAAACAAAAACAACAAAAAGAGTTCAAATAATTGATAAAGTAAGGTTTGACAAGTTAGTTAAGGCCTACAATTGGGATAGTTTGTTGTCTATTCAAGGCTTCGTTGAAATTTACAGTACGTTTAGAAATCAATTCGCCTCTTTCAGGGAGCAATCCAAAAA
Organism: Ixodes ricinus; assembly: GCA_037355805.1. Classification (NCBI taxonomy): domain Eukaryota; kingdom Metazoa; phylum Arthropoda; class Arachnida; order Ixodida; family Ixodidae; genus Ixodes; species Ixodes ricinus. The sequence goes on along the minus strand of JAZHYW010063842.1, from coordinate 13,181 downwards.
GCTTATTACTTTGAGGCGGCGTCAAAATGCACAAATGTGGTTAACAGGGGATATATTGTTAAGCATTAAGTATAAAGATGCTCTATGGGCTAAATACCGAAGTTCTCTAGAAATGTTCCGTTAAAGATAGAATTCCGCTACGCGAAATCGTGTAAATGCGCTTATCCGGTGCGCTAATGAAAATACTTCCGAGAGAGATTTTTTAAGGTAAGGTCAAATATTCCTGAAACTTGGCGTTTAATAAATCAGTTGCGTGGCACTGGAGTTAAGAGATCCATTGATGATTCACTTGAGAAAGTATTTGATCTTAATACGACAGTGGCTGAGGATTTCAACAAGTTTTTCGCTAAATTTTCTGGAGTAGCGCCTAACGATGCTACGTTCTCTACTGAATATCTAGAGTCCAATGTTTCCTCGGCTTTCCTTCCTCAAATGACCGAGCTTGATCTACAAACTTGGCTTTTCAGTTTTAAAACAAACAAGCTGCCTGGCATAGATGGCATCAGTGCAGAAGACCTGCAACCCCATTATAATTCCATGAAGCACGTTCTTCTTTATATGCTAAATGGTTTTATTTCTTCCGGGATTATGCCAGATGATTTAAAAACTGCACTTGTAAAGCCTTTATTTAAGGGAGGAGAGCGCAAAAAGCTTGACAATTACCGCCCAATTTCTGTTTTACCCTGTATAGTCCAGATCTTAGAAAAACATATCCTTCAAACTATGACGGGGGTTCTTGATCGCTTTAACATTCTATCGCCAACTCAATATGGGTTTGTCAGTGGACGTGGGACCCAGCCACTTCTAGACGATTTAGCTGATGAATTAAATCATACAGTGAGCACGAAATGAAACCCGAACGCCGGAACGCGTGGCCGTTTATACAGGCTGCTCCACCTGGAGGGCCCCCGAGAACTAATAAAAATGCTCCGGGATGCGAGGGCACGGGGCCCACTAAGATGAGCTCGACTCTCGCGCGGCGCGTCTGGGATTTCCACGTTTCGCCGGTGGCGCGCTGTAAGCGCCTTCACATCCGATACAAAAAGCACTGTCACTCACTTTGTGTATTGGATTCCCAGTGATATCTCTTCAGCGCTGTCATTCATTGTCGCTTTGTGTATCGCAAGGGTGAACTGAAAGTTGAAACATTTCGTGCACAGAAGACCCGTATTGCTTGATGACTTGCCACTGGAACCACGCTGGGGCTCCGGTGAACAACGTGCCACGCGCGGTTTCTGAGAAATAGTGAAACGTCATAAACGCGAAATAAAATTTGTTTATTCGCACGACCATACTCTTTATGAAAAAAACGCTGCAACAGACCGACGCGGATGCCTCGGTTTTTGTGAGCAATGCCGATGTTTTTGTGTGAGGTTATCAGTCGAATCCTTAAAAGCGAGGAATTGCTCGGTGACGCTATCTTTGGTAACCACCGATATGCCAGGCGTATCAATTCCGGAGCGGAATAAAGTCATCACCCTGTCTGAGCAGGGCCTATCGCAAAGAGCTATAGCCAGGTTAAGCGGCCGCCCAGTGTCGACCGGGCGACAGTGTGGCGACAGAAAAGCACCCCGAATGACGGCGCTTACAGCGCGCCGCCGGCGAAACGCGGAAGTACTAGACGCCCCGCGCGAGGGTTGTGGACATCTTAGTAGAACCCGCACCCTCGCACCCAGGTTCATTTTCATTAGTTCTCAGGGCCCTCCAGGTGGAGCAGCCTGTATCGATGGCCACGCGTTCCGGCGTTCGGGTTTCATTCCGTGCTGACTGTACCTTTGAGAAGCATCAGGTTGCTTGCGCACTTTTTATTGATGTGGCAAAGGCATTCGATACCGTGAGTCATAATATTTTACTAACAAAATTGCAAAACATTGGATTCCGCGGCCCATTCCTTTCACTACTTCAGAACTTTTTGTCTGGAAGGACACAACTAGTTTCCATAGCTAATAGCCGAGGCTCCAAAGTTAGCTTAAAAGCTGGGGTTCCTCAGGGATCCGTTTTGTCACCTCTCCTTTTTAACATTTTTGTAAACGATATGTCCAGAGCAGTTTCCTTGTGTAAATTATTTCAAATCGCCGATGACACGGTATTGCTATCACAAGACCTTGATTATGTTACAGGAATCACTTTACTCCAAGACGACACTTGTCACCTACATGACTGGTTTAGAGCTAATTGTCTCACGATCAATATACGTAAAACTAAGCTTGTTTGCTTTCGTAACCCACTTAAACATAATACATACCGATCATCCACTTTACAAGCATATATCTGGATGTACACCCTGCAACTGTTGTCCTTTGTCTTATGTGGATCAAGTTAACTATCTAGTAATACAATTTGAGAGTGATTTGTCGTGGAAAGCCCATTTGTCACAACTTTGTAGAAAGCTGCGAAACGTATCCTGTTTGCTGTATCATACCGAATCTCTAATACCCATTTCAACCAAAAAGACATTAACTCACGCTTTAGCATACAGTGTATTACGCTACAGGATAACTAGTTTTGGTCACAGCCCAGGACTATGGGGCAAAAAATTGACTCAGTTTTAAAAGGAATATTTAAAAAGCATAATGTACGTTGCAGTGTCACAAACTGAAGAAGAAATGCTAACATGCTTGGGTTTGCCTTTTTTGATCCTTTACTCATACACACGGTTGTTCTAAAATACTTCTGGAGCGATACCTTTAAGATACCTCGTGTCCTATGTAGACCTCTTCGGCGTGTTGAGCGGTTTGAAGTGCCTTTTGTAGAAACAAAGTACGGAAAAGAGTGCGAAATTTTTACGTTCCATTTATTTTCAACAATTTACCAGATAATATATATGCTGTGGACTCTTTAAAAAAATTGAAAGCATCAAAACTTCAGAAGGAAAAACCTTCTGAAATTTTCCTGTCTCTATTCATTATTTCGAAAAACGTAGATTTCTCATTTCTCGCTTGTTCCTAGGTTTTATAATTGCACACAAAGCCTGCTCTGTCTCTAGTTGTGTCTATTTTATTACTTTTTAATGAGCAATATATATTGATTTACATATAAGTCTCCATTTAGGAAAGATATTTCTGAGCACTACCGGTAGATTTTTTAAAGTTAGTATCTAACAAATACATAAAGGGAGTAGCACTGCAAGTTGTTTACAAAGTATCATGTATTGGGCCGAAAAGAATATTCGGCATTGAACTAAATCTGACATAACCGATAAGGTTATGTCAGATGTTGGAGGAGTGACTATTTCTAAATCCACCATCAAATATTTCTACAATTATTTTTATGTCTGCCACACAATCTCCGTAAAATGTCAAAATAGTGGCTCTATTTTTCGACGTCCTTTGTCGAATGCAGCAGTCGCAATGATTGTCGTTGCCTTGCTGAGTTTCTCAAGGCGCTATTGCTGTTGTGTTGACGAGTTGATGGAGTCATGTGCCGCCGTGTCCCATGCCAAAGAAGTTTCGGTTTGACGTGGCGCTGGAAATGTCTTATTCAGCGTGTGTGTGCTCGTCTGGCTCGACGATTGATCATTTCGGTCGCTACACGACCGGCGGCGATGTTTTAAGCTCTCGCACGTCATTTCGGCACGCCTCTCGCTTAAAATATTAAATCCACAACAAAGGCGGACAGGATGTACCTGTACTGCACGTAAGAAAATTAAAGTGCGTGCACTGCGTAACACTGAAGTATTATACGCTTTTTGGGACTCCACGCTTCAAGTACCGTGCGAGCGCGTCTTCGTATGTTTGCAGAGCATATTGCTTTGCATCCGGTTCCCGCCCTGTTTTAACCGGATTTTGTGAGATCGTTGTCTAGGTTAGATTTTGTTTTTCGTTCGTGCATAATGAGTGGATTAACTATGAAACAGTCCGGATGTTAAATAAAATGTTGTGAATGCAAACATCGTCTTCTTGATGTGTCTTGGCCGGTGCTTGCGAAAAACGAAGATTCTTACGCACCGAGTAATATATTCTCATATTGCAGTCTGCGCCGCAGTTCTATGTAATACACGCTATTTCTGAAAGGAAAGGTCGACCAATAAACTACACACTTTATGACGCGTGATTCAGCTCCTTTGTCCTTTTAAGCCACGTGAAATCAATGATAAAAAGGAAAGGTGCTGCATTTTGTAATGTTTAGAACAACAAAGCAACCGTTACGTGCAGCCTAATGGCTCACATACATTGAGGGTTTCTTTTGTTGTTGTTTTTTTTGGGGAAGGGGTTACCCTAATTTAAAAGGTCATCAAAACTGCAGTCGACTACACGACATTTGCTTTTAGTAAAATGCGCGTTGAACCGCAACGCCGCCGGCGAACAAGATTATATTTTAAATGCGAAAGCACTAACTGTCCCAAGGAACAGAAGCCGGCGTTGTCTGTAACTGTCTGTACCAGCGAAACGGTAGTCAAATTACCAATAGCCAAAGGCACAGCAATGCAGATGCTTCGTCACGAAAGTCGGCGGGGCGTTCAAGGTCAAAGCGAACATGCCTCAGAAATAAAACACAAAGAAAAGCACAACAACGCAGATGCATCGTCACGCAAGCCGTGGAGCCGGTAGGGCTTGCCGCGCCAGCGCATTGGGGGAGCTAAATATATCACGTCCGGAGCGCCGTGTGCGATAGGAAGACGTGGCGCGCTGCTTGGAGCAATGCGCTGCGTGTAGGAATGCTTTCGCATTCCTACACGTAAGCAATCTTTTTTGACCGCCAGTTTCGATCGGTTTCCAGTTTTGACTCAGAAGCTCCAAAGCTGTTAAAGTTCAATGTTTCAAACGTCAATATAATTAACAAAAATACTTTAAGGGGAACGTCAAAATGTTTTATAATATTTTTTCGTCTTCGAGAAGTGGCATCAAGGGCATCAAAAGAATACTTCAAATTAGTTTTAACATGGTCATCGAAATACTTATTTCTAATCATTTAAGAATATAGTTGGTGTTTAAATTTAATTTAAACGCCGTAGCCACTCCTCCGCTCCTCCCCTCCTTTCCTTCTCCTTCCCTCGTCCATCCTCCCCCTCCTTCCTCTTCTTTTTCTCCTCCCCTCCTCCTCTAATTCCTCCTTCCCTCCTGCTTTCCCCTCCCTCTTTACCTCCTCCCTCATGACCCTCGTGACGTTACACGCGACGTCACTTGGGAAGGCCTCGTGAAGGTCACTGTAGGAGTTCGTGACCTTCGTCGTGACCTTCACGAGTGGAGAGGCCTCGTGAAGGTCACTGTGAGTTCGTGACCTTCGTCGTGACCTTCACGAGTGACCTTCGTGACGTCACTCGTGGAAGGCCCTCGTGAAGGTCGTGACCTTCGTTGTGACCTTCACGAGTGACCCTCGGGAACGTCATTATGGAAAACGTCCCATAATGCAACGCGCAGTTACGCCGACGGCCACGCCACTCAAGCCGGAAACGGGCGCCTAAGAGCTGCGCTCTAAAAGCCGCTAAAGGTACACTAATGCAATTTGTGCAGATGAGTCATAAGGCCAGGGAGACATAGTACAGGGGGCCTAATCTTCAGAAGCAGTCGACCAATTACCTAACATTCGTTAATTTACGTTCTAATTAGTGAAAGTAAACATATGGTTATACTTAAAAAACTTGCTGAGCGACATTAAAAACCACGAAAGCAATAGTTATTAAAAATACTTTGAGCTTATGGTAACTTTAGCGCAGTAGTGCGCTAATGTTACCACTCGTCAAATAGGCACAAGGGTTTGGTGAGAAAACGCGCATTATAAGCGATAATGCGCACGCGCGGAAAAACCGCGCGTGCGCCTTATCGCACCGACAGTCTTGCTCCTGCTGCATGAGTGGTAAATCGTGCAGCAGGAGCAGGAGAATGTTTAAGTTAATTAGCTGACTTATCATGAAAATTATTCCCTATACTCTGTACCCCTGGCCGTAAAACTCACCTGCACAAACCGCTTTTAGTCTAACTTTCACGGCTTTCTTTTTAAAAAATAATGTTGTTCGAATTAAATTTAAACATCCTATATTTTGTCTAGCACGCGACCTAAAATATGTATCGTAATATCAAACCTGCACACGTTACTAAAAAGTAAAGTCATTTGGATTTACAATTACTCAAGGCTGAATTACAATATTTAAAATTACAATTACCCTTCTATGAAAGTAAGTAACCGTCACTACAAAAAGTAATCTGTTACTTTCGTGGCGATATTTCCAAAGTTACTGCCCTCATGTAAGCAACAAAAGGAGGGTGATTGAAGTGTTTACTGCCGCCGCCAGTCCCAAATATTGGCCTTGAGTATTTTCAGCCTCAACTGACTCTTACAAGTCTCGTCGAATAACCTGCCTCTCATTTTATAAAGATGTGAACTGTTACGCTGAACACCCTTTCAACTGAGGCACTGGATGGGAGTGTCGTATTGTGCATCACAAATGCTTGACGCACCGTGCATCGTACTTCTCCAGCTTAGCGATGAAAGTGTTCCTTACCTGACGAAGAGCAAAGCTTCGTCGTTGCAGTCGGTGCCGATACTGTCGGAACTAAAATGTCGTCATACAACTCACCGGCCAATACTGTTAGACGGTAGCAAACAAAGCTGTTCAGGCAGAGAAGCTACACGCGAAAAATAAACAATAAAAAGAGGTTTTGATCTATATTATTTGTTTTTACTCGGAACCGATGAAGCCTCGCTTGAGACGTTGGTGAATAAGAAGATAAAAACATTTTTTATGTGGATATTAGTGCAGGTAAGAAATAAAAAACTCCAATGCGCTCCTAGAGACGATTAATTAGAACGTCATTTTAAAACAAGGCAATATAAACGTACGTTTGCGTTACCTCTCTTAAGGCCGGTAAAAAGAGGCACAGAGCACCGGCTGGCAGTAGTAGCACTCCGGTGCACTACTTCGCCCTACTCACGAGTTTCACTTTACTGTTTAAGTCCCGAAATAACCCTACGTCAGCTACCATTTTTTCTTTATTAGTAAAAACCCACAGCGGTTCGAGATAATACCTGTCACTGCTGTACAAAAATAGAAGGAAAAAAGACCATTATCATTTCCGAAGTGCTCGCAAAAAGGTAACGCACGAAAAAGGGTGACTGAGATGCAGAAAACATGGCCGGAATTCACGAATACGGTGGGCAACCCTGAGAATGCTGGTTTGCATAAAGTAAGTAGCTACCAAAATTTTACCCAATAATCGGTAGAAAGAAGCAAAGAAAAAGCAGCATCCCCTTGTTTTCCAATATAACAACCTTCCGCTGACCAAGGCCGAAAGAGATTAGTTGCACCATTTCGCAAAAAAAACGCGCGTCGTTGTGCCCGAAAGATGGCCGCAAAAATACCGTCGTTAAGCGCACGCGCCGCTCACACTCACGCTCAAGTGCGGGGAGCGCGATGTCACCACCGGAGCGCCGTGTGCAAAAGGTACGCTTTCGGAATTTCATCAGTGCTCGTTTTGTGCTCCGTGCGATGGACTGTGAGGCTACCGCGTTCATATCTACGGCCGCGATATCGGCGGCAGCGTCTCAATCTGCGGCACGGCTTCCGCAGGCCCGTGTGGCCCGTACGTGGCGTCCACGATAGGACGTCATCCTCGACGTCGTCCCGGACGTTTGTCCTATACGTCGTCCTAAAGGTTGTCATAGAGGTTGCTCCGAGTATCGGCACCCTGTGACGTCGATCGCGACGTCCTCCTAGACGCCGTCTCTTGGCGTTGCCGATCAATATGTGTACGGCAACGCAGGCGCTTCGCCTGCAGGAAGTCGTTAAGCCTTTTATTACGTGTAGAGACCTATTACTCGAAAACATATTCACCCGCCGGGACTTAAATGTTTTCTGCATTCCCACACGTATGGCAAGTCTTAAGTATCCTCCCTGAAATTATTTATCTCATCGCTTTTAGTGGATTTTCGGGCAGACGGAGCAAACTCCCCCTATTGTGATATTTTGAAAATGATCCTGGTCACCATAACCGAGAGGAATATTGTAAATTCTTATCATGACCTTGCACTTACTGCCTCGGAGCTTCTCAAAGGGCCACACGATCACTTGCTGTCCTCCTCTCCCCGTCGTCGAGTCGCAACGAAAAACAAAGGACTAAAAGAGCGGATATAACTTGCCCGCACCGCCTTTAGAGCGCAGCTCTGCGGCGCCCGTTTCCAGCTAGTAGCGGCGTCGGCGTCGGGCGTAACCGCGCGGTGCATCATCGGCATTGGCGTCGTCATCGTCACTGATGACGTCGTCGGCATCCGCATCATCGTCATCGTCACTGATGATACGGTCATCGGTATCCGCATCGTCATCAGTGACACCCACTGATGACGTCATCGGCATCCACACACACTGATTACGTCATTGGCATCACTCATCACGCGACCCCCCCCCCCCCAGAGATCACTTGACCCCGCCCTCGGAGTGCCCTTCCCTCACTCCTCCTCCGAAGAGCTGCCCTCCTAATTCGGCATTACAGGGAGTTGAAAACGGCTTTCACTTTTTTTTTCTCTTTTTCTTTTATTTTTTAGAAATACCCGTGGGTCTCCTACTTTGATATTGTTCCGCAGGAAAAAGAAGATTCCGGGGCTTGGCGGGCTTGGTGGAACTGATGAGTGTCATGCCCCCTTTGCGGTGGTCTGATGCGCCTGACTGCGTAACCTCGGCACAAAAAACTTTTTTTGGCGGGAAAGGGGGGGGCGGCGAATAAAAACGGGCGCGGTTTGCAACGAATCGGTTACGTAAATATGTAAGAAAGTTACATTACAATTACTCTACCGAATATGCTTAATTATTCGTTACAAAAGCACTGTAAGGGATTACAAGAAATATCGTTACTTGTAACGATATTTTTTGTAATCTCTTATCTGCATATTATATAGACTCAGCTCGTGTGGAGCAACTACTTTTTCGTAAAGCAATTTGGAAAGGCAATCGCATTGCAATCTGGAATATATAGAGGAATCACGGCGAATCGCGAGACTTAACATATGTTTCCCGACCTTAAAAACGGTCTGCGTTCTGATATTTAACACGGTAGAAGGTCACTCTGAATGTCACGGCGCAGATTGCCTTTGACAGAGGCGAGTTGTTTGTATCTTTAATTTTCAGACAAAGAAGTATGAGAAATAGGACAAAAAGAAAACAAGGATATCTTCTGACGGGGCCCCCAGCGGCAGGAGTGCCGTCGCCAGTCTAAGTGGATGTAAAATATTATTACTGAAAGATATTTAAATGTATGCATTTCGATGTCGTGATTAACGTGGATTTCATCTAATTAAAATGATTATATACTTTGCCATTCTTTTCACATTGAGCGTGAATTTTTATAGTTTCACCAATCTTGAAGAGGAAATATGTCTTCCGTAATTGCACTTTTTTTGTTCTCAGGCGCATCTCTTGGCACTATCTCAGTGATTGAGATACCTCAGGTGAAAAACATAAGCGACTTCGTAATTCAATGGTGCACTATAAAGACTAAAAAAAGCACTGCTACATTTTTACAGTGGTGAAAATGATCATATGTTACTTAGTGAAAATGTGCCACTATTTAGTGAAGTCGCAGAATCATTTCCTATTGAGCGTTATTCTGTCAACTTTGGCGTCACCAGATCAAAGCTTCAGCCGATGTCCCGATAATGTCTCCCACCTGAGGCTGGAGTCACAACAAGAAAAAAAATTAAAGAGTAAAAAAGGATAAAAAAAAGACGGGCCCAGAAAGAAGGCAACTTGAGCAATCGTGCGTCCCCTGTACGTCATTATGACTTGAGGAAGAAAGCGAAGGGACGGACAAACGCAAACTTCCAATTGGCAACAACGTTTATTGACACCAAGAGTTTGCTTATATACAGTGAAAAAGGAAGAGGATGAAAAAAGGTGGAAAGGAGGAGCACTATGCCATCAAGGGTACGTCGCTGTCAGGAACGTGGATGGGAGAAAGCTCTGGACTAAGAAATCTTATCTCTTTCCTAGAAAGGGCAATGGATGGGAGCCGATGTTGTCCTTGGATCGACGCATGGCGAAGGCTTCCAGTATCTCCCGGCCAAACCTCTAGGTGTGACCCCCGATTCTTGTAGTAGAGGGCAAGAAGGAAGTGAAAGGAAATACATTCCGATGCGTGTTTGGCGATCGGGTGGTGAATAACCCCTGAGCCGTGGCACCACAGGACATAGGAATTGAGTAAACACACTCTTTGTGGCAAGGAACGTAACAGGTTTTGTGGTTCTTTGGGCAAGGGGCGCCGGTCCGGGGCTGTTGACTTTTTGCAAAAAGATGCCAATTTAAACTACACGAGAAAACCACGTTGGTGGTGAAGCCTGCGCTATTGATTTCAGTCGATGCGAAATGTCATGAATGTAGGGGTTGCACGCGGAGCGGGACTTTGGAGGCGGCTTTTTGGATTGAGGCCCTGTGACAAGTCTTTTGATGTAAGCCTGATCAAGTCGTTTGGGTAACCTGCCTTGAGAAGGCGACTCCATCTGATTGGACAGACTAGTTTCGGAAAGGTGATGGCACGACTTGGATCTGGCAGCAGCAATAAGGTTTCGGACAATACCAGAACTTACGTTTTTTAGAGCGAGCTGCTGAACGGCAGAACAGGCTTGCGCAGACCTCTGCTGATTGGACCAGCAGATCCCTACGCTGGTGGGGACCAATCTCAGATCAAGGAACTTTAATCCATCAGATGAGGGGGTTTCTTTGTGAACATGAACCCGAAGGTGTTCTTCTGGAAAATGCTTTAAATCGCTGTGGTATCTGACTTAGTGGAATGAAGGATAAGATAATCATCTACGTAGCGAAAACCCTGGCTTCGGGAAATTCTGCTCAAGGGTTTGATTGAACCCTGGTGTCAACGTGAAACATAAAGATTTCGCTTAGGATGGGCGCCAGGCACGACCCTATGCACATACCAGATTTCTGAAGAAACACTTTGCCCTCGTGTTCGACTAGGTGGACTGGCATATACAAACGAAATCAACTCAAGAAAAAGCTGAGCGTGAGATGCCACAGAATTCTGAAAGTCTATAACGCCTCTAAGTGCACAGCTTCAAACACGAACCCCAGAAGGGTTTTCACAATGATACTAGAATACAAATCTACTACATCAAGAGAGAACACTCCAACAGTTCTCAGTACCGGCATGCAAATTCATCTATCGGTAGAATAAGGTCCTCGGAATTCTTTAGTCAGAAAGGTTGAGGAAGGTCCAAGGTTTCGTGATGTTTTTTGTAAGAACATCGCCAAGGGCTTCTGCCAGCACACTGTTTTTGAAATAATGCTACGGAAAAGCACTCCAGGGTTATATGTCTTGGCAGCAAAGAAATGGATACGTACTGCCTAGCAGGAGCAAGAATGACACTTTTAGAGAAGGGAGGTTGGAGGAATCGCAGAGCGCCTTCACCTTGACCTGAGGGAACCGGACGGCGTAGACTTGAGAGGAAGAAAGTCCTTTTTCAGCGCTTCTGTCGGTCTTCTCCTGCATTTGTTCTTTGTTGAGGATGACGAACCTACCCGTCTTGTCCGCTTGAAGAACTTTCAGCTCAGTAGACTGAAGTTGCTTGATAGCTGGGGTGGCAGCATTCTAGGTTTTCCTTGTCCCACCATGGAAGCCACAGCTCTTGACCCTGCCGCCTCGAAGTCCCGACGGGTGTCCCTCCGGTATCTTGGCGGCGATCTCGTCCACATTGGCTGGTAACTGGCAACATCTTATTGCCAGTTGGAAGTTTGTGTTTGTCCGTGCCTTCTGTTTTCTTCCTCAAGTTTAATTATCCCTACCAACCAGCTCGTTTTGTACTTACCCTTTTGTCCTTTTCTATCGCTTGAAATGTATTGCTTGTGTTCCAATCTCAAGTTAATATAATCATAGTTAACTTCCACCTGCTCGTCTGCGCGCTAACTATATTTTCGTTGATCCTAGTGCCTATTGCGCTTTTTAAAACCTCCGGCATCGAGTGGAGTATTTATTGCGTGACTTATCTGCAGCTTTATGAAGTACCATAGAGACAATGTTAGAGATTTGTTTTTATTTACGTGAAAGAAAGCTTCAAAATCTGCGAAAATAGAAAACTACAAGGATTGTTTAGTTTGGTACAAACTTTGTTCCTAGAGCAAAACTTAACAGGAGGAAGCTTAAGCTTTGCCTTTAAGTGTGCAACGCGATAGTTAACTGTCAAATTCCCGCTCATTCCCAAGCTACTTCGCTTGTCTGCCGCCTCGACATTGTAACAGACCATAGCGTCCATTGGTCCATCCCACTCCGCCTAAACGTCTTCTGAGTTCTTTTGAGGCGAATTAATTATTTCTCGACCAATCAAGATTTTCCTGTTCCACCAACGCCGACAGCGACGCCGACGTCTGTGATACGAGCTCCTAAACACAATCGCGTTAAAAATAAATTTAAAATAGTCAGAGAAGTTCGAAATTATGGTTAGCTTCTTTGGGCGGCGGAGAAAAAGCTCACCGAGAAATGCGCTCGGAGATGAGCTCACCGGAAATAAGCTCACTGGAGAAAAGCTCACCCGCAAAACTGTCAGATGCGGAGAATACCTCACCGACTTCTTGACGGACGCGGAGAAAAGCCTCACTTACGAATTAAAGAATCAAGCGTTCACCTAAGTAAAATACGTTTACTCAACTGGAAGTATGCTGGGATGCCTTATGCGGATGCGGTCATTCTGAACTTCACTATCAGACTATGTTAGGAAAAAAGAAAAAAAACATCTGTAACACGTCAGGCGTTGCCCGACGAAAATAAAACAAAAAAATTCAATAGATCGCCAATGCAAAACATAACGGGGTGAAATATAACATCTGCAGAGGGCTGCAGCTTGAGATAGTTTCCAAATATTAATTTAAGAAATTACATTTTATGTAGCATATCAACACCGCATTGCCAAATCTCCAGATTTCATGGTTTGTTTAAGAAACAGTCATTTCAATTTTGAACAAAAAGTAAAAACGTATTTCTTTATTCCGGCTGCGTCAATATTAAATACCGTAACACAAGAAATCGGTTGGGATAAAAGCGGAACGAGGGCTACAGCCAGGGTTGAGAATGAAAATCAAGATGTCTTAAATCGTGATTTAAATGAGACCGGTTTTACTAGGATGATTTAAATCAAGCCTTGCCCGCAAAAATAATAAAAAAGACACGCTGTTTCTGTTTTTTTTATTATTGATACTTACTATGTGGCCATGTATTTTGTATTTAAATCAAAGAATCATCACATGTTTA
>JAZHYW010063841.1:0-17490 GCA_037355805.1 Ixodes ricinus | reverse complement strand
AGTATCGTCTCTAAAGTGTTTTAGAACAACCGTCTGTACAAGCAAAGGATCAAAAAAAGGCAAACCGCAGTAGCGTAATTTAGCATTTCTTCAGTTTGTGACACTACTGCGTACATTATGCTTTTAAATACTCCTTTTAAAAACTGAGTCCAATTTTTTGCCCCATTAGTCTGGGCTGTGACCAAAAATGGATTATCCCGTAGCCGCAAGCACACTGTTGCGAAAGGCTGACGTAGAATGTCTTTTTGGTTGAAATGGGTATTAGAGATTTGGTATTATACAGCCAAACCGGATGCTTTCTCACCAGCTTTCTACCAAGAAGAGTTGTGACAGATGGGCTTTCCACGGCAAGTCACTCTCAAATTGCATTCCTAGATAGATTAACCAGATCCACAAGACACAGCTACTTCTGAGTTGCAGGGTGTACATCCAGATGTATGCATGTAAAGTGGACGATCGATAGTTATAAGTTCCCCAAGTGGGTTTATGAAAGCAAACAAGCTTAGTTTTACGTATATTGAGTCGTTGAGACAATTAGCTCTAAACCGAGTCATGTAGGTGACAAGTGTCGATCTTGGAGTAAAGCGATTCCTGTTGCATAATCAAGGTGTTGTGATAGCAATAGCCGTGTCATCAACGTATTGAAATAATTTACGGCGAGAAAACTGCTCTGGACATATCGTTTTACAAAGATCTTGAAAAAGGAGAGGTGACTCTAAAGCGGTCCCTGAGGCCAGCTTTTAAAAGCTAACTTTTGGAGCCTCGGCTGTTAGCTACTGAAGCTGGTTGTGTCCTTCCCCACAAAGAGTTTTGAAGTAGTGAGAAGGAATGGGCCCTCGGAATTCAATGTTTTGCAATTTCGTTAGTGAAATATTATGACTCACGGTATCGAATGCCTTTGCCGCATCAATAAAGTGCGCAAGCAACCTGATGTACTATCAAAGGTACGATTCAATCAGTGTTGGCGGTAACGCGTTGCAATAACGGCGTTACCGGTAACGCGTTACTTTTTGGTAACGAAGTAACGTACTCGTTACTTTTCCAAAAAGTAACAGGTAACATGCGCGCATTACTTATTTTGAGTAACGTTGTAACCGAAATTGCGTTACGTTGCTACTTCCTAAAACATTAAAAAAATTTTGTGTGTTTTTAGCCAGTGCCCGTTCATAAATCCCTTAGTCAAAAAATGCCGCTGTCCTCATCAAGCGCATCCGCTAAACGCCTAGTTTAGCGTAGGCGCGGACGTGTTTTCAAGAAGCGAGGTAGAATGTCAGATGCAACTTCGAAATTCAGCTGTTGCTGAAATTACAACAGCAGGTGTGCTTCGGGTAACGGAGGAACTTGTTCACAGCAACTATCTGTACTTCCGACATGTTGTGAATAAAATATATTCAAAGTTTCAATCTCGGCTGGTCTTAATTTCTGCGTTAATGAGGGAGGCGGTTCTTCTGTTAAGTTCCGTGCCATATGTTATCAATCAGCTATATATAATTCACTTTTTTCTGTGCAACTATTCGGTGAAACCACAAAAAGGAAAGTAATTAAGTTTCCACATGGGCATATTTTAGCTATGGCGCTTACACTTTATATGAAACGTCGAAACAGCAAATGTTTTAGTTCGTGAATAAAAAGTAACGCAACAGTAACGTGCGTTACTTTTTATCAGTATACGGTAACGGTAACGCGTTCCTTTTTATTTTGAGGTAACGTAGGTCGGTAACGCGTTACTTTTATTTGCAAGTAACGAGTAACGTATTTAGTTACTTTTTTTCGGTAACACCTACAACACTGGATTCAATTCATCAGCAAAATCTTCTAGCAGTGGCTGGGTCCCACGTCCACTGACAAACCCATATTGAGTTGGCGATAGAATGTTAAAGCGATCAAGAAACCCCGTCATAGTTTGAAGGATATGTTTTTCTAAGATCTGGACTATACAGGGTAGAATAGAAATTGGGCGGTAATTGTCAAGCTTTTTGCGCTCTCCTCCCTTAAATAAAGGCTTTACAAGTGCAGTTTTTAAATCATCTGGGATAATCCCGGAAGAAATAAAACCATTTAGCATATAAAGAAGCACGTGCTTTATAGAATTATAATTGCGTTGCAGGTCTTCTGCACTGATGCCATCTATGCCAGGCGCCTTGTTTGTTTTAAAACTGAAAAGCCAAGTTCGTAGATCAAGCTCGGTCATTTGAGGAAGGAAAGCCGAGGAAACATTGGACTCTAGATATTCTGTAGAGAACGTAGCATCGTTAGGCGCTACTCCAGAAAATTTAGCGAAAAACTTGTTGAAATCCTCAGCCACTGTCGTATTAAGATCAAATACTTTCTCAAGTGAATCATCAATGGATCTCTTAACACCAGTGCCACGCAACTGATTTATTAAACGCCAAGTTTCAGGAATATTTGACCTTACCTTAAAAAATCTGTCTCGGAAGTATTTTCTTTTAGCGCACCGGATAAGCGCATTTACACGATTTCGCGTAGCGCGGAATTCTATCTTTAACTGAACATTTCTAGGAGAACGTCGGCATTTAGCCCATAGAGCATCTTTATACTTAATGCATGACAAGATATCCCCCGTTAACCACACTTGTGCATTTTGACGCCGCCTCACAGTAATAATCCTTTTGGATTGCTCCCTGAAAGAGCCGAATTGATTTCTAAACGTACTGTAAATTTCAACGAAGTCTTGAATGGACAACAAACTATCCCAATTATAGGCCTTAACTAACTTATCAAACCTTACTTTATCAATGATTTCAACTCTTTTTGTTGTTTCTGTTTTTGTTTTAACGCTAAGTTTTGATGTAAGTTGACACGCAACAAAGTAATGGTCCGCTAGTTTTTGTTCTATAACAGCTGATTGCGCAACGACATTTGTAGCGCGTACGCTAATATGGTCAAGACATGAAGCAACTAGATGATCTCCCAGAAGTTCCTCTCGAGTCGGAGATAGAATCAGTTCCTCTAGACCAAACTCCGCTAATAAATTCAGATAGTCACAAACAAGGAAGTTAATGGGTTGAAGGGTGTCAATATTAAAATCACCTATCATACAGATGTCGACGGACTGAAATTTACCAAGTGTATCTCTGAGTTCTTCCAAAAAGTTTAAAGCATTAGATGACGGAGGTCTGTAAAGCGCCAGTAAGAACAACGACCACTCAGAATTCCATAACCTTAATAACAAAGACTCGCAATGAAAAAAATCTACATCAAGGTTTTCAGTACACCATGAGTCTTTAACGAATATCGCAATTCCTCCTCCTCGACCAATTGGTCGTGTAAGAAAAAATGATTTATACCCCGGTATCTCAAATGCACTACAAAACTCTTCTTTAACATTGATCTCTGTTAGCACAAAAACATCAATTATTGACATCACACTGTTTACAGTTATTAGAAACTGGTCCCAATATTTACGAATACTCCTAATATTTACATGCAATAAGCCAAGAGCAGTATCGTTGGCTGGGCTCAAGAGACGTTGAAAAGAAGAAAACTCTGAACATCGATGAAATTGTACTTCCATTTTTCGAATGTGGTGGTTATCACGTCTTATTTTCAAGCCATTAAGAAGCAAAAGAATTAGACGATCTTTTCCAAGTCGGCTATCCGATAGATGCGCACTACAGGCGAGCTTTCTGACTTCTTCGCAAATAGCTTCCCAGTTTTCACCCAAGTGAACTTATATTGCTTGGCCCTCGCCCTCTCACGCACCATCCAAAAGAGTTCCCTGTTCCTTCGCGTTAGATTCTCGTTCAGGTACAGTTTTGGCAACGAACTGTCTGCCGCCAGGGTACGCAGCTTACCTCGTGTGGCAAGCCACTGCTCTCTTAGTGACACGGATGCCAATCTAACCAGGACAACTGGAGGGCCATCGCGTCGAGAAGGCAGGCGATGCACTGCCACTATGTCATTTGGCTGAAAGTCACCAAGGCCTAGCTTACACGCCAACTCACTGACAACGGAGACTAAATTTTCAGTTGGGGATTGAGGAAGTCCATGTATCTCGATGTTTGAGAGACGACTGTACTGTTCACTGTCATTGAGCTCTTCTTGCAGATGCTCGATGATCTGAGATTGCTCCGTTACCACTGTTTTCAGTGATGTGGTTTCGCTGCGCAGTTCATTTATAGCTGCTGCGTTGCTGGTGGCTGTCGACAGCACCGAGTCGTACTTAGCCGAGAGAAAGGCAATGGACTCCTGAACCTCCGTCACTGCAGATTTCAGGCTCTCGACTACCGGCTTCAGCGTTAGCAGTTGGTTCATTTGGGTTGGCAACTCGAGGAGGGTGTCAACGTTGGCCTTGAGTAGAGTAAGGCACTCCAGCCTAGCTTCAAGAGATCGGAAATGTTCCGTAGTGGCAGGAGACGCGCATTGCGACGAATCTGCCTCACTACGAGACTCATCTCCGCTCTGCTGTTGTCTGCACACACGGCAACGCCAGGCCTTTCGTTTTCCAGCGCCCATTGTCTTGAATGTGCTGTCTGCAATACCGGAACAAAGCTTCCCCAGATGGTATAATGCTCCACAGTCGGCGCAGGACATGTGCCGACCGTCGTTCATAATCTTCTCGTTACATTGCGCGCACTGGAGTGGAGGAGACATTGTAGAAGCGTAGGAGACGGTATGCAATACAGCGCTTCCGTGTCACTTGAGTTGGACTGAGGCGTTGAGCAGGCCGGCGCGAGCTGTTCGCTCACCGTGCAGATCGTCGTTCCAGGCGAGCTCGCGCACGACGAGCGTTCCAGAAGGGACGTCTGGTGAAGCCGCGAAGCTGCTTAGGCCTACTTAGTGTGAGGTGGCTAGTGAAGAGGTAGATGACCTGATTCTGGCCAAGGCTTGTGCTTGCGGTGATGCCGGGGACTTCCTGAGTCACAGACAGCTCGCTGGCGCCTTATGTTTCAAGAGGAAGCGAGTACAGGTTCAAATCAGCAGAGCTGTCGAAAAGGAACAACCGCTTTCGGGGACGATGATGATGATGATGATTATGATGATGAATACTAATAATAATAAGAATAATAATAAAATTATTCACTATTTCAATATATAAATGAAGGAAACAAGGGACAAAAATCTGTATAAACAACTTCACGGAGCCCTATGCTCCCTGTCAGTCTCATAGAGAAACCAAAACAAAGAAACAGTGTCAAGGAAAACCCCGAGAAAACCAACGTAACAAAGTAAAATACAAAATTAAACGGTCTCATAAATTGATATCTTCGTTTTTTTCCCACTTTAATTTATTTCGTAAGTGTTGCAATGTTATAGAAATACTATCGATGTTATTTTTTTTTTTGCTAGGCGTTGATTACTGTAGGGTGTGTGAATTTGAGTGATTGCATAGAAAGTTATTATGACAGTGTGGCACAGTCCAGTGTTCCGCCGGATGAGTTGGGCAGGAAGTAATATGTTCCTTTAGCTCTGCAACGTGCCTTTAGTTAGTGATTTTACCTCGGAACGTCGTGTCGAAATCGAGGTACATTTTGTTTATTCTTCACTTAGAATGAGATTCACGACGTCGATATGAATATTGCGCTATTTCGGTCTTACGGTGAAGTTCCCGTTATGACAAAAATTTATATCCAAAACACATGTCCAAAAACGTTTTTGTTTTCGTGTATTTTTTCAAAGTTTGTCCCTCAAAAATAGTGATTTATCTAGATAGGTGCTGTTTCTTACCGCATTTCAATCACGCAAGCCGCATACCCGGGAAAACAAAAAACTGCAATTGCGTGTCCAGAAGTTTTGTGTCGTGCTCTTTTTAACCACCCACAACGAGAGCAGTCTACTGCGTGGGTTAAAGGTATCATTGGTTGTTTAAAGTGACCTAAATAAATCGGTTTCCTAACGTATCGGACTAAGAATTACCACAGAGGTGCCAAATAGTGGTGGACCATCTGTATAAAGTTATCACCGAACGAACTTACCGGAGTAAAAAGTTGAAATATCGAGGACTTGAAATCTCTGCCCATGGCATCCGTCTTCCTCACAATAAGCGTCTGATTGGCTCCAAGCTTTTCACATAATTAATCATACCTAAATAATTTAAATTGTTCTTAATAACAAGCAGCTTCTAAGATAAAGAAAGGTATGTCCCCCCGCAGAACCTCGACATTATGCTTAAAAATGTGTTCATTCCCGTAGTTGCCATTCGCAAACGTAACGATGAAACCTTTTTTCTTTATTGTTTGATGAACGTGTAAATTTGTAAATTTTGTTTTCTACTCTCAAAGTTAAATGAAGCGTTCCGACCGACATTGCACCCACCCATGAAAACAACCTTCAACAGATTGTATGAAAAGTTCCCTTGGCTCATTTTATAAAACCACGAGGGCCCCTTTTATTTCAACTTTTGCTTGTCTACATTTAGACTCGCACGCTACATTAAAGCGTGTCATAGTGCTGCCAGTCCTTTTTTTCTCCAACTACTAGAAAAAAAAGGAGACCATTAGTGAGCAGTGTGAAAAAAGTACACTAGCTACACCTTGCGAAAATCCCCCAGAGACCACTGACCCCCGGCTCTGCTTCGTGACCAGTAGATACAGGACACACGACGGTGGGGCTAGCGGAGTCACGTAGCACTCCGCAAATGGGTAGGTGTGAGTTTGTTCTTTTTCATTACCGACTGATTGTGCTTCCTCCGCTTAGCACGTGGACTGCGCCGAATTGAGTATGTCTAAGGCCGGCGCAATTACGTCTTCGTATGCCGTATGGCGTATGTATTAAGAGATATCGCACTGCTATAGAGTGCGATAATGGAACATGATCCCTCTTTACTCAGTGCCGAAAAGTAACCTACTTGTGAATGGGATTCTAGCTGGTAGTGAAGGAGTCCGAAATTTTGAGAATGTGACGTTACTCGTATCAAAAAATAAGAAAAAATAAACTTTTTTCGCGTATGCTGGTGTTTTCGTTTTGCCTAATATTTATCAAACCCAGAAATGACGTTAATGGTGCCTGAGAAATTTATTATCAGCAACAAAGACAACGTGAGTGCCGATTTGTTGGACAAGTTTGTCTCACAGAAGTAAACGCGACAGGCGTCTCTACCATTTCTGGGTTTTACAACGATTGGGCGTAGACGTCAGCTAATAGAAATTCTTTCTTGTTTTAACTTTTAATTTTTTTAACAGCCTCTCCTCAAACATTCACATTTAATCACCACCGATGGCACCTCATTCGCTTCGACCGTCAGCTTCCTGCAATGCGTAGAATATTTATGCCGGTTGAGAAACAGATCTTAATTTTAGTTCCCACTCTTGACCTATATGCAACGCTTCAACGACATATAGGCACTGCTTTGGCTATATGCGGCGTTAATGCAGCCAACTCTGTGACCGCGCATTTAAGTACCCACCTATTTATCTCTAGTTGATGAGTTTATATTGTGTTCAGGGATTCAGACATTATACGATGGCTGATAGCGGTCTACGTACCTTCCAATTGAGATTCAAGTTTTAAATGAGTCATCCTTCGGCGCTTGAAATTAAAATCGTCAGTAAGTAGCTGTTGAGTTTTTGACGCCACTTTTCGGGGTAGACATAAAATAGTCGAATTGTTTTAGAGGCTCATCTTTGGTCCTCATAACTTTTGCAAGTGATCTTTTCTTGAATTTATTTCACCTATATTTCTTGGATAAATTTCTTCGGTAGCATGTGATCCTGTGATTTTAATAGGATTGCCACTCACGTGGGTTATACATCTCTAGCAACAGCCAGTTGTCCCGTGACGTGCGAAGCTCTATACTTACTGACAACTTAAGAAGCGCAGAGCTTGTTGTATCTTTAGGTTCATGGTTGTGGCTTAGCGTTTAGTTATTTTCTTACCAGAAAAGTGCTAACATTGTATTGGCGTCGGAGCATTGAATACTGCTTAAGACTCGCCAAGCACTGCCGATTTATTTAAGCCGTCAGTAAGTATGTACTCACTGGCAGCTTAGGTGACGAAAGGCGTGGTTCTCCCCGATCAGTTCATTACTGCGCCGCAGCCAATGAGATACCTGCTTTAGCCGATACGTTAACGCCCAAGAGCCAACCACGAAGCAAGAAGCGTGACAATCATAAGCCGGGTCCTGCTCTACTTAAGTGTGTCATTGACTATAGTGTCTGAAAAGCTTATGGAACTCGGAACGTGAAGAGTCGCGTTCGTCGTGTTACCGCCCGGCTGCCAACGAAACTGTGACATTGGTCGAGACAGAACACCCAAGAACAAATCATAAAGAGAGAGGCGTAAGCGTAATACGCTAAGAACCTGCTTTTATTGAACTGGTGGTGACTGCATAATAACACGAATTACGTCCGGCGGAACCCGGACACTTTACTATTTCACTAACTGGAAGGCCCCGTAGCCTTTCTAAAAATTCCGATAGTTCGAGATGCCATAACATAACGAAGGAGCCACGATTTCTTTCTGTGCAAAGAGTAGTAGCTCTTTAAGGGTAAAACAGGTGTGTGTGTGTTTGGGCAGGGGGGGGGAGCTCAAAGGTGGAGATTTCGGGAACCGAATCGATGACGGGCCACGGGCCGTCCGCAGAGAGCCTGGAATTAAGAGAGAGAAAGAGGAGAGAGCATATTGATCAACGAACAACGTTTGCCATTTAATGGCGGAAGCCATCCTGCACAGACTAGTTGCGAGCGTGCACGCGTTGCGTTGTCGAGTGGCGGAGAGGAACGCAAGCGGAAAGGCAGGAGACGCTTGCGGACGATCAATGCTTTGTTAGCCTCCTCATAGCTCGTATTGCAAATGCGAACAACACATCGCGAGACTCCCGACCGAACAGTTGGAACCAGACTTTGATCTAGGCGCTCTTGGAACTGGCGCAGAAAAAAGAGAAGTACGAAGAAGTGGCGCAAAACGGCGGAAAGCTCAACGAAACTATTAATATGTAAAAAAACATCTGTCTGCGTTGCGGAATTTTGCAGGAAGTGAAACTGTGCTCAGTGCCATAACACGGACACTTTATGGGGGTATAACATAATATCAGCCCCGTCATTCACCGAGCGCCCTTCATAGATTGCAACGATTGGCTCTTCGAAGTGTTCTGCTGGAAAGATGACACTCCAGGGTGTAGTCGAATAAAATATGGAGACACATTCGTCCCGTTGCGAGCCGTTCCTAGTGACAGGCCCAGAACCCCCAGCCTGAGGTTCACGTCGACGAAGAATGTCCGGAAACAAAATGGGTGGCATCAATTTTTGGTGCCTGGAACAGATTTCCGAATGCTAGTGTTTACCGCGTCCTAGAAAAGTGGTACATCGATTTCCGCCTAATGACATCATCGAAGTGTAATGTTTTCGCCGTCCACCATCCTGGCGGGGGTCACGGCACCGGTGCTGGATGTGGCGGACGCCTGTTTTGCAGCATGTCGGTCTCAAGCTTGAGGGTACACGGAAGCTTTAAGGCCCGTTCACACCGGCGATACAACCTAGCCGCGGGATAACTTTCATCGCAAAAACGACCATCGCGGGCAAAGAGCGACGCGATTTGAGCTGTCGCTTTCAGACCCGACGTTTTGCGATGCGATTCAATCGCGGAGCGGCTGTGCCAATCAATGGCGTTCAAAGCGTGAGTTTTCAACAAACGACGCGCCAACGAAGGCGTTGGACTCGCTCATCGCTCACGCCAGTGTGACCATCTAATTTTTTCTTTTTGCGCTGCGATCTAGTCGCATCGCGCGACTGCTTACATCGCCGGTGTGAATGCGCCTTTAACCGCCAGGAGTCTGAATGTTGCGACGACGGCTGCTCTGGCGGTTGCTCGTAGTTCTACAACCTCGGATGTTAGTGCCCAGTTCCCCGGTTTTTCGACAGCGTGAGCATAAACGCAAAGTTCCCCCGCTAAATTTAGTGGAAAAATTATGCGTCACGTGACCTATGAGCCCAGTTTAGTTTCCCCGCTAAGTTTAGCGGAAAAATTGCCGTCACGTGACCTATGCACCAATTCGGTGCCCTCGCTAAATTTGGAGGAAAAAGTTGATGTCACGCGACCTATGCAGCAATTCAATTTACATGCTAAAATTGGCGGGAGAACTGATGCCATCGAACTTGACGTCACGGGACCTACAAATAAAATCAGGTTTCCCGCTATTTTTAGTGGAAAAGCTGACATCACGTGGCCTATCTACCATTTAAGTTTCCCCGCAAAAAATTTGCGGAAAAATTGACGTCACGTGACCTATGCTCCAATTCAGTTTCCCCGCTCAATTTCGCGGGAAACTTGACGTCACGTGACCTAACGTCACGGGACCCACAAATCAAATTCAAGTTCCCCGCTAAAATTTAGCGTTTAAATTGACGTCACGTTACCTAAGCACCAATTCCGTAATCCCAGCTGAAATTTGCGCGGATAACACATCAAGAGCTTAAAACGCTATATTCATTACAAACGAATCGACTCTAAATCAACGCAACGTCACGTCCGTATCAGATCACCGTATGACGCACGACCGGCGCAATGTCAATCGATCGTCATCGTGATATCGTCGAATAAGTAGCACAGCTGACGCTGTCTAAACGCCTCACGTTGTTTGATCATCGCGCAATTTTTTTTCCGGTACTTCCAGCACCAACCGCCAGGATTGCGACATCCGACAGCATGACATTGCGGCTTTTGTGACCTCACTTGTTGCCACTACGGGAACACATTTAAAGATTTGATGCAAGGGAGGAATAGGACGACAAATACACTAATGGAAGACGCGTTTCGGGCAACGAAGTACCACAAGCCCATCGCGTGCGCAAGAGGGGATGTCATAATTTTTATCTGGAATCTAAAAAGCAGCCAGCTTTCTAAAGTAGCTCTACGAAGCAAAGAAGGTGCATGGACCAAAGAATCCGGGAGCGTGATTGGCAAACGAAGCGTGTGCCACGGCCCCAAAATAGCTGAGGCTGCAGGTCGGGCGCACCGCTTCGAGAAGTTCCAGCTTTCCGGTCACGTCGAAGCTCGAGACGCCGTCAACTTGGAGTCCATGTCGCACCATGGTTGGTGGAGTGACGTCACGTGGGTGTTCAATATTCCGCCCCTGAAACTCGGCTCGAAAAAAGCGGCACGGCGAAGCTTGATTGACTGCCTTCATTGCGCAAGTTTGGGAAGGTTTCGGGCTGACTTCAGGCCCAACCGCTGGAAAGTCCAACACTGGCCATTTACCGCTACTTGAAAGGTGTCCGGATATTCCGCAAAGTAACTCAAGTGCGTGACTAACGGGTTTTCATTCGAGAACATTGTAGTAGACTTTAAGGGCAGTGCAAACAATTTTATGATTAAAAGAATTTGCATCTTGTCCTTTTTACGTTGTTTATCATGTCCCAGAGGATAGAAAAAGCACCTCCTTCATTAAAAATGTCACGATTCCGCTGCATAATCGCAAAGCAAAAGTCGAGCTTTTTCCCCCACCTGCAACCCTAAGTGGCAGCCGAAGGAACTACGGCGAAAAGATTACGTGACCTCGCTCGGCTCTAAGCTGCAGCCTCAACGCCCGCTAATGTCAGCGGAGAGAGGGAGAGGAAGCGTCCTCCGAGATAGCACACGGGAAGCTACACGGCACCCCGAATGACGTCACTGGGAGTGCGACCAGGTGTGACCCTGAAGGCTGGGAGTGAGTTGAGGGGTGCCCGGAAATGCCAATATTTATCTTTTTTTACGCAACAACTAGGACACGCAGGCGAAATCGGATTTCTGTTCTTTACTTCAAAAGTGTCAGAGGGCAACTTCCACAAATTTTTGACCGAAGTCTGAAATCGTTGCACTCCCCTTTTAAGAATAAAAACACTCTTCTGATTTGCGTGCAAAAGAATCCTACATTTTTTGTTTCATATTGTTTATGCGTTATGTTTTTTTTTCAAACCTATTCATATACTCGTACAATATAATGGTATGCTTGTGCAGGTCTCGCGACATCAAATTTTGAACCTTTTTACATTGTACTTTCAGCCACGGCGGTTGATTATCCCCGGTTATAGTGCATGGTTTGGAGCATCGAAACTGTGTGCCTAATCATTCTCCGCAAGCAAGCGAACATCAGGGCCTGATATCGACATCAAAGCACATTACGTACTATTAAGGTACCACAAAAAAAAATATTTTAAGCCTTAACTCACTTAACTGAAAGTATTTTTGAACAGAAGATGATGTGCGTGAAGACCATAATTTGGCAGTCCGGACGGATGGACCAAAAGCTGAGCAAAACGTTCGGAAACACAAGAAGTAAACTTAATAAGGAAGAACCCCTTAATGAAGCAGCAATGATTGGCAGCAAACGAACAAGCTCGCCAATCCTGCAAAAACCTTCCCCTAAATAAAAGTACGTGGAAGTCAGGGTTAACATCCCAACCAGGCATAACTATTCGCGACGAATAACCAAGGAAATATCATGCAAAGATCTCAAACAGTCCATACGATCTAACGTCATTAGGCATGATGTCTTTGTATGATCGTGACAAGCTAAAACACCTGAAGATGACAGATCACAGTGCAACGGATGGGGTGCCAGTCAGTTGGTCGAACGACGCTTTAGCCAACGAAATCCGGCCCGAGACCTTTCATCGGAAAACATTTTAGCGAATGATCGGCCGCCGCAAAGCAGCATGTACGGGTGGGCCAGGTCGGTTGACATGTTTTCATTGAGCCGCAGAAGACTGTCGCCGCGAGGCTGCGTGAATCGGAGGCGCAGGGGGGGGGGGATTCAACACGCACCCCAGTGAGTGTCACACATTATTCGAGGAAACGTTCATTCGCTCAAATGACCGATTTTCGCTAAAACGTCATTCGCTCATGTGCTATGCACTCCAGCGAAGGATAGTGCTTGTTTATACCACGCAATCAATCACTCTGCGTTTGAACGTAGAGGCCTCTAACTCCATGAACGCCATTACACGTGAAAAAGCGGATCACGGGACGAGAGTGGGAGAGTTGATTGGCCAAGGAACCACTCACCTTCTACCACACGTTCATCCTAGGACAATGGTGAATTCAGCAGAGCGTAATATGGGAGCCTTCTAACTCGGACCGGAGGAAAATTCGCATGCGTTATTCAGTGCGCGGAAGGGCCATTGGGCTTCATCTCGATCGCTCGCCCAAAAACAATTGTCCGCGAAACTCCTTTATTCTTAGGAAGATTGGTATTTGGTAGGACCATCGCCGGAAATGCAGAAGATCTCGGCGATTGTAATCGCCGAGAAAATCCGCGGAATAAGGGCTAGATCCGACACGGCTGAGGAGAAAGGGAAAAAGGAGGGCCGGAACTGTTCTCCCAAGAAAAGTATTCTGTACTCGCGTGTACGCTTGTAGGGACATAAGATACCCAAATAATCTCTTGCGAAAACTCCTTCCGGATATTTCATCTCATAGCTTTGTTGTTCCGGCCAGATTTAGAGACTGAATTGTTCTGAAATACTTATTCTGGTTTGCCTGAATCCTATATATGGTACCGACTCTTTTTTGTTAGAGATAAATAATTTATTTCGGATTATTTTTATTACTTCATAAAAAGGGATTAAACAAAGACCGGATTGAACTGGGAAACTGGAAAGTAAGACAATTACATTAGACCGATTTTGTCTATCTATATACCTGTTAGAAGAAGTAGAAAACACGTGCTTGTCCGATTTTCTACTGCCCCTGTAGAACACTCTAAAATAATCTTTTTTGAAAGGATATTCAACGCCCCAAGAAAACTTTCAGCTAGTGAGGAACGGTTTCGCTGAAACCCTGTAGCCCCTGGCGCGCTAGAAATGCAACTGAGCGATGAAGAACACTTTCGCATGTAAATATGCTTAAAAATAACTTCTATGTTTTTCACGAAGAACTGTCTTAGGAAGTGCTTAAAATACCTTTTCAGAATGCAAAATATATACAAACCGCAAGAACCCCTAAGCGTTGTTGAACGAACATATTTTGTGTATTAAGATAAAAGTATAGGCTAATCTTGGACTGCCTGTTAATAGCGGGGTACCTTAAAGTCTTTTTACGAGTAATGATATCTACTGCCCTGGCAATTCAATGAATTGTATTATGTCTCGGTTCCGAGGAGACCTATATATGTACGAAAGTAAAAAAAAATATTATATTCGTTCTACTATTTATTGATTAGAATGCAATGCAAACTGTCACGTTCCTGAATAATGGAAGCGGTATTAGTAAAGACGTTCTGACCTTCTCACGAAATGCTTTTTTTGCAGGCCACATACCTTTTTTTTTTGACTAATTATTTTTGAAGGGAACAAATTGTGATGGTCTGTTTACGAAACACACGAAAAAGTAGTTTTCCTTTTTTTCTCTTGGCGATGAACTATAGGTCAGTCGGCTATCAAGAACCAGAACATAGGGATTTCGTAAGCATCGGAAGTATTGGAAAAAAATCCAAAGTTTAACAACTAGCTTCTTTTTCTTTTCTTTTTTATCGCAGACATAGACAATGCATTTCGAAACACTCAGCCTCCGCGAAAATGTAGAGCTAGCTGTATGGACCAAATGGCAAAGTTTCAGAACGAACCGCTATCTTCTTCAAAATTTATAAGCGATTTTCGAAAATTATTAGTGATAAAATAGTGGCTGACGGAGTCCACGAACAAATGGCGTTAAATGACGCAAAGTACCGGGAACTGGCATAATTTTTCTTATTGAGGGTTTGAGAAAACCACCTATAACTTTTGGATAATATAACAGTTATCTCCGAAACTTTGGAGTCCGGCCTGCAGCGCTAGCGCTACAATAGTGCAGACAGGGTGCGATCAACGATATTTCGAGAACACGTTGTACTTGCACCCGAAAGTCTGGGTGATGTCTTAATAACATTATAA
Source organism: Ixodes ricinus (assembly GCA_037355805.1). Lineage (NCBI taxonomy): Eukaryota > Metazoa > Arthropoda > Arachnida > Ixodida > Ixodidae > Ixodes > Ixodes ricinus. The sequence goes on along the minus strand of JAZHYW010063841.1, from coordinate 2,686 downwards.
AAGGAGAGAAAAAACATTATTTTTGTTTTAGCAGCAGATTGTTTTTCGCAATTCCTTTAATTCCGCACTTTTTTTTTAATATTATATACTCCCTAGCGTTGATTATTGTGTTCTTCCTCCAAAAATTGAACGCACCGGTCTTTGTTATGCTTCAAGAAAATATCATTCAAATCACGACCTTACGTGGAGAGAATAACCAGATTGAATATTTACAAAATTTCGGCTGTTATGTTTACCGAACCAAATATGTTTCATAATCTACAGAAAAAAACACAAAATAGAAAAGACAAAATTGCGGCGTTTCGAGCCGTCAACAATGATCGTTCTGCGGCGTGAAGCCGAGACATGAAAATGTCGAAGTTTGCCCGAAGTCCGCTGACGTTGTAGCTGCTCAGTAAAGCGGAACCTGCAGTTTTTCAATAAAAACAAAAACAAAAAAGAACGGGCAGCACTCGATATTGCTGCCGCTCCTCGGGCATAACTCGGGAAAGACCGGAATTCCGCGTCAAGTTTGCTCTTTACGCTCGAATGAGCGCGCTGTGCCGCCCGAGTTTCGAAACAGGAAGCGATGAGCTCGTTCATACTTCTCGGTCGCTCTTGCAATTATTCATACAAAAAGCAAAACACCCTAATACCGTTTAGGCCTTCTTTGGACGAGAAACGATGTTCCTAAAGACGTTTTTCGGAACTTTGTTTAACAAGAGCAAGACTGCAACGGTTTCTCATTCTATTTCTTCTACTCGAGAAATGAAGCTTCAACATACTGAAATCACCCAGGGCCTGTGGCAAGGCGAACACGGGTATGTTTCCCCGGCGGTAACGATAACCGCAAGAGAGATTTCGAGGTCGCGTCATCGGCTTCGTGGCGAGAAAGTACATAGCCTTCCAGTCGATTACGCTCGGCAAAGAAAAGCCTTAGCTGCTGTCGTTTTCGTCGATTCTTGCTTAACACGACCGTCCCAAAAACACATTTGTAAGCCGCTCTTAAAGTACACCAATAAAGTACACATTTCTTTACTTACATTTAGAGCCAGGTCAAGGCTCTTTTTGGGCGCGAAGTCGGATTTGAATTATCGAATCGAAGACGGTCTTACGGTAACATTTACTTGAAACCCTAGGTACTTTTAGAGTTTTGTCACCACCGATCGCACAGCGTGACTTAAAATTCCCTCTTGCTGCCATTTTTACCGCCGGGTGAGATACGTGCATTCAACTATAAACCGGCCCGGGAACTTGGCCCGTTTATATTCAACACGCGCTTAATGCTCTACGTGCACTGGTAAATTCGTAGTCGTCTTCAAACTTTCTTTAATTGTACCATTCCCGCTGGTTGATGAACCAAAGACAGATGAGTTATTTAATTTCCTCTCTTTGAACCTCACTTTTCAGCCTCTTCTAGATTTCTTTGCCACGGAAGGACCGTTCACTTTTGTTAGGCACAAAATGAAAATAAAGTAATGGCTATTGTTTTTATCGCTGCTGAGATATGTAAAGTTGAGTCTTTAAATTGAAAAAGTAATTAAATATTATGGTAACTTAAAGATAATTCTTGAAGTTTATGGTTTCCGGATAACTACAGGTCTTGTAAAACGCGCTCTCAGAATTTTTTCAAACGATTTCACGAACCGTAATCAAAATTACTGATATTCAGCAGCCTATGGCAGTAATAGACATTTGAAGAACGGTATATGAGTATGAAACTGTAGTGAGTTGGTAATTCTTTAATACAATATGAATAACAGCTACAACAAAAATAACGCTGTTATCCTGTCGCAAGTTTCGCTCTCCCTGTCCTCGTTTCTTTGTAGCTATAAGTGTTCTCACTTTAAATGAAGACAATTTTTTTCAGGGAGATTTACTATTCTTAATTTAAGAGTATAATGATTGAATTATACTTATTACCCAGATTTAGTCGCTTATATCCTAAGAAACGAAGGGCGTGGTTTATTTCATTCGCCCTTCTTGCTTCGTGAATCATTTTTCGGCAGTCTTTATCGGCTAATTCCGCAACGCCATTGGCTCGGGAGCGAAAATAGGGTTGCCGCTACTCTCCACTCCCTGCAAATGGTAGTGATGCCAGCGACTTTACGGCGAGCAAGTGCTCCAAAATGTATCGTCGACGCGTCAGAGCGCGGTGAGGAGCACGCCCATCAGAGGGCAACACTGAGATACTGCAGGCAACCAAAGGCACGCAGAAGAACGTGAGTTCGGTAGGAGGGGTAAACAAGCGCACGAGGTGCGTAGAAAGCAGACAAACTTGCACCCGTACAGTATTTGACCGCGCTTTGATGTATGGTAAAAAAAAGCAACAATCACTTCGGTCTCAATGCTACCACGCATTCTGAACTTGTTTGTTTTCGTGCGCGTTTACCGAGGCTGTGGACCCTGAGCAAAAAGTTTTCACGCTTTGGTTTAACTAAAAACAAAAAAAACTGCAAAGGACGGCGCTAAAAAAAAACACTACCACACCGTAATTTGTTTTAATAGTATATATATATATATATATATATATATATATATATATATATATATATATATATATATATATATATATATATATATATAGGTGAGGCAGAGTAGTTTGAGAACAATGGACCGGGAAAATGTAATAAGTCAGAGATCCGTACTTGCGGAGTCGCTATGCTAAGAGTTTATTGTATGTATTACGACAGTTTCGCCGAGAGGC
>JAZHYW010063839.1:0-16271 GCA_037355805.1 Ixodes ricinus | reverse complement strand
TGTCGGGAAAATATTGACTTGCAGTGTGTGACAACTGCCTGTGTAGTCAGACTTTGTAGTCGTGCGATTTCTGGGTACCGAGAAAAATAATCGGTCACAATTAACCACCAGTGACCTTCATGGTAAAAGAGGTCCATTGCCACCCTCTGCCATGGTCTGTCGGGAAATTCAGTCGGAAGCAGAGGCATTTTCCTGTTCTTTGACTTTTCAATGCAGGGATGGCATGTTTTTACTGTCTCTTCCACATCTTTTTGTAGACCTGGCCACCATACAGAGCCTGCCGCTCTGGCTTGAGTCTTTACAATGCCGAAGTGACCTTCATGCAGAAGTCTCAGGAGTTCGGGTCGGCACTTGACTGGGATCACTACCCTTGAGGCGTAGAGAAGTAGATCCTCCTCAACTGTGAATTGATGCCGATATTGATAGTAGGGCTTCACGTCGTTGTCAAGGTCTCGCCGGCTGGGCCAAGCTCGTTGAGAGTATTTCCTCAAGGCTTGGCAGACTAGGTCTGTTTTTTGGTGGTCAATAATCCACTGAAGACATGTGTCTTTGAATGACAATGTGGACCTGATGTTTTGGACAAAAGCGCCAACGTCTCTCTCTAGGTCTAGAGGGAAAGTGTTTTTGAGAGGTGCCCTTGATAGCGTGTCTGCGGCGAGAAGTTCTTTTCCTGGTACGTATGTGATGTTGTAGTTGTACCTCATCATACGCATGCGCAAACGCTGCAGTCTCGGCGTGAGGTCGTCTAGAGCCTTGCTTGAGAAAAGCGGCACCAGAGGCTTGTGGTCGGTCTCGAGGTTGAAGAACTTGCCGACTAGGTAATCGCTGAACTTCTCACAAGCCCAGACGAGCGCTAGACCCTCTTTTTCGATTTGAGCGTACCTTTTTTCGGTGTCGCTCAGCAGTCTGGAAGCGTACGCGATGACTTTATATTTGTTTCCCTCTTGCTTTTGTCTCAATACGGCGCCGACTCCGTAAGAAGACGCATCGGCCGTCACTACAGTCTCTTTTCTAGGGTCGTAGACTCCAAGGACTGGATGTGACGATAAAATCGCCTTCCACTTGTCAAACGCGTCTTGTTGAGCGGATCCCCAAACAAACTCTTGCTTAGTGCTAAGCATAGAGCTGAGTGGTTGAAGGACGGTTGCTAGGTTCGGAACGAATCTAGCCAGGTACGTTGCCATTCCCAGCACCCTCTGCAGCTCTGGCTTAGAGGTAGGCGGGTCCATGGCCTTGACGGCTTCAACCTTGGTATCGTCTGGACGGATGCCATGCTCGTTGATTTTGTGGCCCAGGAATGTTAATTCTTGGACGTTGAAGGAGCATTTGTCCTCGTTGAGCGTCAGACCTGCGTTGCAGAGTCGCTGCAAAACGGTGCGGAGTCTGGTGTTATGCTCTGCGGGAGTGGAGCCCCAGATGAGAATGTCATCCATATGGCATACGACACCACTTGCTCCCTGTAGGATGCTCGAGAGCTGTTTCTGGAAGTGCTCCGGAGCTGAAGAAATTCCGAAAGGGAGCCGGTTGAAGCAAAACCGTCCAAACGGCGAAATGAAAGTCGTGAGCTGCTTGCTGTCTCCGCTTAGTGGAATTTGCCAAAAGCCGGAGTTTGCATCGAGTTTTGAGAAGTACCTTGCATTCTGAAGGAGTCCTAAGGTGTGTTCGACTGACGGTATAGGGTGCCATTCTCTGAGTACGTAGCGATTGAGTTCTGTGAAATCAACGCATATTCTCACTGCACCGCTTGGCTTTGGAACAACTACCATCGGTGCACACCAAGGAGTTGGCTCTTCGACGGGTGATATTACTCCCATTCTCTCCATTCTTTGAAGCTCTTCTTTCGTCTTTTCGTAGAGCGGGATCGGCACTCGCCGTGGAGAACTTAGTGCGAACGGTTTGGCGCCGTCTTGGAGTTGCACGTGGTATGCTTCAGGGAGCTTGCCGAGCCCTTTGAAGAGCGCAGGGAACTCTGTTCTTGCGTCGACTTTAGATCCGTCAAGAATGTGGGAGCTTGGGCTGATCTCGTTGACCACCGATACCAATTGCAAAGCTTGTATAGCAGGCTTTCCTAGTAATGGCGTACGGAGGTCTTCCAAGATGTAAACGTCTTGCACTGAAGTGCGGTCTCTGTACGTGATGTTGAGGCGAGCTGTCCCCTGTGTTGCCAAAAGGGTTCCGTCCGGTCCGTGAAGCTGACGAGGTGGTGCTACCAGGCGCGGTCGTGGGGAGAGCTTCCGGAAGATGGAGGGCGAGATGACCGTTTCGTCGGCGCCCGTGTCCAATTTAAACTTTACGGTTTCCCCTTGAAGCGTCACCGTCACTTCCCACTTGTCAGCTGGCAGCAGCGTCAACAAGCTTGACACAAGGAGAACTTCAACTAGCCGCTCCTCTGGGTCTTGCGCCAAATCACCAGGCAGACTAGAGCACAAAGAGTCTGGTTCATCCAAGACGAACAGCCAGGAATGTCCTTGGTGTGGACGAGCCCGCCATCCCAGAAAGTCCTGTCCAGCTCGACACGAGACTTGTAAGAGTTGCCTTAAGAAAGGTCATTTCTCCGTAGTCTGCCTTTCCAAGAAAGTCCGCTTCGTTGGACCATCTGAAGACGATGATGATGAGGTTGGCTTTATTGGAGGAGTGGCACATCCTCATGCTGACAAGTGGGAAGTGACGGTGACGCTTCAAGGGGAAACCGTAAAGTTTAAATTGGACACGGGCGCCGACGAAACAGTCATCTCGCCCTCCATCTTCCGGAAGCTCTCCCCACGACCGCGCCTGGTAGCACCACCTCGTCAGCTTCACGGACCGGACGGAACCCTTTTGGCAACACAGGGGACAGCTCGCCTCAACATCACGTACAGAGACCGCACTTCGGTGCAAGACGTTTACATCTTGGAAGACCTCCGTACGCCATTACTAGGAAAGCCTGCTATACAAGCTTTGCAAATGGTATCGGTGGTCAACGAGATCAGCCTAAGCTCCCACATTCTTGACGGATCTAAAGTCGACGCAAGAAAAGAGTTCCCTGCGCTCTTCAAAGGGCTCGGCAAGCTCCCTGAAGCATACCACGTGCAACTCCAAGACGGCGCCAAACCGTTCGCACTAAGCTCTCCACGGCGAGTGCCGATCCCCCTCTACGAAAAGACGAAAGAAGAGCTTCAAAGAATGCAGAGAATGGGAGTAATATCACCCGTCGAAGAGCCAACTCCTTGGTGTGCACCGATGGTAGTTGTTCCAAAGCCAAGCGGTGCAGTGAGAATTTGCGTTGATTTCACAGAACTCAATCGCTACGTACTCAGAGAATGGCACCCTATACCGTCAGTCGAACACACCTTGGGACTCCTTCAGAATGCAAGGTACTTCTCAAAACTCGATGCAAACTCCGGGTTTTGGCAAATTCCACTAAGCGGAGACAGCAAGCAGCTCACGACTTTCATTTCGCCGTTTGGCCGGTTTTGCTTCAACAGGCTCCCTTTCGGAATTTCTTCAGCTCCTGAGCACTTCCAGAAACAGCTCTCGAGCATCCTACAGGGAGCAAGTGGTGTCGTATGCCATATGGATGACATTCTCATCTGGGGCTCCACTCCCGCAGAGCATAACACCAGACTCCGCACCGTTTTGCAGCGACTCTGCAACGCAGGTCTGACGCTCAACGAGGACAAATGCTCCTTCACCGTCCAAGAATTAACATTCCTGGGCCACAAAATCAACGAGCATGGCATCCGTCCAGACGATACCAAGGTTGAAGCCGTCAAGGCCATGGACCCGCCTACCTCTAAGCCAGAGCTGCAGAGGGTATTGGGAATGGCAACGTACCTGGCTAGATTCGTTCCCAACCTAGCAACCGTCCTTCAACCACTCAGCTCTATGCTTAGCACTAAGCAAGAGTTTGTTTGGGGATCCGATCAACAAGACGCGTTTGACAAGTGGAAGGCGATTTTATCGTCACATCCAGTCCTTGGAGTCTACGACCCTAGAAAAGAGACTATAGTGACGGCCGATGCGTCTTCTTACGGAGTCGGCGCCGTATTGAGACAAAAGCAAGAGGAAAACAAATATAAAGTCATCGCGTACGCTTCCAGACTGCTGAGCGATACCGAAAAAGGTACGCTCAAATCGAAAAAGAGGGTCTAGCGCTCGTCTGGGCTTGTGAGAAGTTCAGCGATTACCTAGTCGGCAAGTTCTTCAACCTCGAGACCGACCACAAGCCTCTGGTGCCGCTTTTCTCAAGCAAGGCTCTAGACGACCTCACGCCGAGACTGCAGCGGTTGCGCATGCGTATGATGAGGTACAACTACAACATCACATACGTACCAGGAAAAGAACTTCTCGCCGCAGACACGCTATCAAGGGCACCTCTCAAAAACACTTTCCCTCTAGACCTAGAGAGAGACGTTGGCGCTTTTGTCCAAAATATCAGGTCCACATTGTCATTCAAAGACACATGTCTTCAGTGGATTATTGACCACCAAAAAACAGACCTGGTCTGCCAAGCCTTGAGGAAATACTCTCAACGAGCTTGGCCCAGCCGGCGAGACCTTGACAACGACGTGAAGCCCTACTATCAATATCGGCATCAATTCACAGTTGAGGAGGATCTACTTCTCTACGCCTCAAGGGTAGTGATCCCAGTCAAGTGCCGACCCGAACTCCTGAGACTTCTGCATGAAGGTCACTTCGGCATTGTAAAGACTCAAGCCAGAGCGGCAGGCTCTGTGTGGTGGCCTGGTCTACAAAAAGATGTGGAAAAGACAGTAAAAACATGCCATCCCTGCATTGAAAAGTCAAAGAACAGGAAAATGCCTCTGCTTCCGACTGAATTTCCTGACAGACCATGGCAGAGGGTGGCAATGGACCTCTTTTACCATGAAGGTCACTGGTGGTTAATTGTGACCGATTATTTTTCTCGGTACCCAGAAATCGCAAGACTACAAAGTCTGACTACACAGGCAGTTATCACACACTGCAAGTCAATATTTTCCCGACATTGTGCCTAACCTTTAAGTGCGCGTTTAGCGTTACATAAGCACAATGAAAAAGCGAGGTCACTGAAGGGTGACTTCACTTCTTCGGTCACTCTTCGGGTTTAAAAACTTCGGTCTCACGAAGTTTCTTGGGCGTGGAACAAGGGTGCTCGGGGATATCTTGAGTCAATCAAGCTTGACCTTATCAGCTCCACTCAGTTTCGGTGACCGAAATCTTGGTCCCAAATCGTTGCTTCTCTGCCTGTTATGGCTTATTTGTCGCCACCTTTGCATGGTATGTGGTATCGGTCCTTCTAAAAGTGGTGCAATGTCCATCGTGTCCGCACTTTATCCCAGCCTGTGTTTCGCACGGATAGAAAAAAAGAGGTGAGCTTTTGTCCGGGTTTGTCAGAACAAACGGGCGAGCTTTTGTCCGGTGAGCTTCTGTCCGGAGATCTTTTGTGCGGTGAGCTTTTGTCCGATGAGATTTTGTCCAGTTACCGATACAACACGTGGCGTAACTATTGATGGCATCCGCCTCAATTATCCTTCCAACAGTCTTATCTTTATGCCTAGCGAGAACAGTGGAAGAAGCAAATAATGGTTTTTACCCGCAGTCATGACAATGACACAAAAAATGTCCATCCCGAACCCCGTTCACTTTCTGGTAGTGTTCTCTTAGCCGCATATTTAAATATCTGCCTCTCTGGCCGACATATTTCTTGCCACGGTGAAAGTGGAATCTCATACACTACCCCTTCCGCGCACGCGGCAGACGGACTCCTGTGCTTGATTGGGCAGCCCGTCGGCACCTTGTGGAATGGGTCTGCAACACAAAGCAAATTGTTGTGTATGTTTATACACCCGGAAGTTAGTCTGCCTCAGTGGCCGTCTGGTGTATCAGCTGTAGATGAGCAATTGAGCCATTGCGGTACAACCGCTAACCTGGAGTCTTTAGCGTGCACCACGCAGTAGTGATACACGATCGCACGCCGGTACGATGCTCATCCAGATCGAAACGGGCGGGGGCAAAGATTGAACCCAGGATCCTGGGTTCTGCAACGCGAGCTTTCGCTCCACGTGCTCCGAGCTGGTGTGCGCTAGACCACTCGGCCACCGATCCCCTGCCAGCTTGTCTGTCAGCTTGCACATTTTTGCGAGCTTTTCGGGTGCAGAGTAAACAACTTTTACGTTTACACGTTTTGCTGTTTTGCCAAGACTCTGCGCTGTTCTGTGCATGCAAGGCACAACCGCCACTTTCTGTCTCGCTTGACCTGTCTCTGGGAACGGGCTAACGTCCCTTCTTATTGGATGCCTTCTGCTACAGATACAATCACGGCCTTTGGAAACCCGGCACACTGCAAGCGTTCGTTTTGCTCAATCAGACTAAAGGACATTGCATAGTGGCGAGACCTTTTGAGGGCGTTCGTAAAACAGAAATTAACTATTCCTCTTTTAACTGATTTTGAGTGGGATGAGTTATATGGTAACAACGACTTGTTGGCCCTTGGATGCCCAACATATGTGCTTTTCAGAGAGGGTGAGTTTAATGTCTAGAAATTGAATAACACTCTCTACGGGTACTTCATGCGTGACCTGAAAGGGGTCAGGGACATCACCAAAAACGGTCAGAAGACTTTCCACCGTCGAGGGAGAGGGGAGTATTAATGTCAAGTAAAATTTAAACAAATCGTCAACATATCTCAAAACCTTAGTAACGTAAAAATCACTCAGGTGGTCACAAAGTACTCTGTCATAGTCCGCTAAAAACACAACACTCAATATAGGAGCTATGCACCAGCCGATACACACACCCCGTTTCTGAATGAAAATGACGTTATTTCATCCAGAAACCTAGCAGTTCTAGGAAGTCTTCTACTGTCATTCCCGCTTCATTTTGAAAAGCGACCATCACGGGGTTGTCGATGACTCGAAGAATAGCAAAGGTAAGACGTAAAATGCGCTAAGTAACTGGGTATCGATTGTCTTCATTTAACATCGCTGGCGAAGCTGGCGATAAGAAGGCTGAGTGACTGCTTTCGAAACGGAAGTTTCTTTACCTGCGGGGGGAAGCCGGCTTCGGAAATAAGTAGTCTACAGTTCGCGGAAGGTTTGTGTCGCTTTTATTTGCTGCTCCTCTCGCCCCGTGCCACAGACGTAGCGTCCTCGTTAAGCCTTATTGAGCTCGACTTACTCAATTTGAAGCCGCCATAATGAGATGCAGGCGACGGAGGAACTTTGCTCCCGTTCTTTCAGGAGGCAAGTTTCTCCATTTTTAAGGGAACATAGGTTACAAGAGCGTTTTTCCTTTTAGGGAGAACTATAGTGACCCTTTTTCTAATGCCCGAGTCCCACTAGAACAACATACAGGAAGAAACTACAGCGACAAGCCTCAAACCAGAATCTTTCGCGATTTGACAGGCTTTGTACTATAAAGGAGGCTATGCTCAAACATGAGCATCATGCACGCGAGCGTATCTTTCTCAGGCTTGCAGTCACTCGTGCCTACTTTTCGGGCCCTGCCAAGGGTATCATTGCGAGCATGCTGCGTGTGTTTGAGGCTTGTCGCTGTTTTTTTTTCTATTTGTTGCTCTAGTTGGACTCGGGCATAAGAGTGCATGGAGCGAGGGCGCTTCATTCAGAATTTTCAATTACGGGACGCTTGGCAAATAAAAAATCCAAATGCTTTTGGCGACACGCGGAACGCGGCGGCTCTTACAGCCGTTGAAAAGACGGGGGGGGGGGGGGGCATATTGCCCCGCAAATTTTCCACGTCCTGTATCTTGCTGCGAGATACTGCCTCCTCAGCCGGTCGTACAATACATTTCGAACCATCGCCCACTTTTTGTGACATTGGCAGTTCCCGAGTTCCCGTCTGGAATGGAGCAAGCGGATGGACGTGGCGCTCCTGCAAGGATCACTCGCGGTGACAGGGCCGCGCGGCGGGGCGAAGCATACTATTGGCTTCACAGCCCTTTGACGTCTCCCAATGAGATGGATTGGAAGTCCAATGGCTGTCACTGGCTAGCATGCACGCGCAGGAAAGCGGCGAAAAGGTTCCGCAGACGGGAAATACTGAACGTCGTCAGACGGATGAGCGTCGTGGCGCAGTTGGGCTGCTGAACCTTGCCTGCATGTAAATGCGCATAAAAACCCCGGGTGCCCGTTGGCAGTCGTTTGCTCCGGCTGAACTGCGAGGACTGCCAATGCTTCTGGAGGGGTAAACCGATATCGGACCCCCAGGTGCTGAGGTACTTCCGCAGCTCTGAGGAGAGGCGAGGTCCCGACGCGGATACCGGACGTAACTCGCTACCAGACGGCCGGGAGTCCCCCGGGAAGAGGACATCACGACCGTCTTTGAGCGTTACTTTTCTCGTCCTCTGGCGACAAGACACGGTGGGCAGCGAGGATGTTCTTGCTGCTGTCCAGTAGTTCTGGCGAAGAACTTCCACGCGTCCCTGATGAGGGGAAGCGGAGGAGCTCTGCGTTCAGAGACTCGCTCGGAGGTCTCGGAAGTGTTGAGCTGCCATGAAAACGGCTCTGCACCAGGTCCAGACGACCTACCCACGTGTTATAGTGACTCTTTGGAACGCACTCAAAAACGCCCTAGTAGATATGATTGATATTTTTATGAGTATTGGGCACGTTCCTGTGTCCTTCAAACTAGAAGGATAATCTTGATTTTCAAAGATGAAAGTAATTCATCAGAACCGCACGCGTGGCGACCAATCACTCTTGCAAAACACCGATTCTAAAACACTTGTTTCGCTTTTAAGTGAGCGACTTCGAAACCTTTTGCCTCTAGTTGTAAGTCCCTCCCAGACACACAGTGTTCTTGGACGCAGCGCTTTTTCTTCTTCGTCATTGACGCTTGATTTGTTCACGTACACAACATCCTGTCAGTAAAGTGAGCGCTTTGTTTCCTCGACCAAGCGAAAGATTTTGATCAGGTCGAACACAACTACCTACGTTGTTTTGACAGCCTTTGGGTTTTCTCGATCATTTATTCGACTTTTAGAAAACATTTACAAAGGTATGTCCAGTGAGCTCATTGCTAATGGGCATTTGACTGCGTGCCTTTGAGTTACTAGAGGGGTAGGACATGGCTGCTCATGGCGGGCCCCCATTTGTGGTCTGCCTGTGATCCACTGTTACGAAGTAGCCACGAAAGCGGAAGTGATCGAGGTTTCGTGCCGCTGGTTTATAGGCACGATATCCGTGTCCGCTTATGCGGATGACGTGTCGTCCTATTTACGCGACCATGAAAGCTTTTTGGAAGTCAAACGTATCTTCGCTGGCTACCCTTACGGAAATCTCATGTCTGGAATTATGTTAAAAAATCCAGGTATGGATATATAAGGAATTGGGCAGATATGGCCAGACACATATAAAGGAATATATTGCCCTTATATACATATATGGCGATATATGACCGCTTATATGTATATCTGGCTATATCTGCCCAATTCCTTAAATATTCATATCCGGAATACCATACCTAGAAGGGCCCTATATGGCTCTTATATGCATGGGCAAGATATGCATAAGGCAGTCAAGCCCGCGACAGGTAAGTACAGGCCTAGAACAGGCATAAGATGGAAGGATGAGCAGACGGAACCAGTAGCATCTGCTGCCAGCCATGCAACGACCTGGCATCACATTTAGCAATCGGCGCAAGAAATGTTTAGGCTCGCGAACAAAGCACTGGCGAAGTAGGAAGCTGTGTAGTTGAACACGAAGTACTTTACGCAGTAGTCTCCAGAGCCCCAACTAAACCAAGAGAAAAGTCAGGCGCTTCATAATGGCAATTCCCTGATGCTTCTCTTGGCGTCATTTCCTTTGTGCGAGTGGTGAGAGTACTGGGTCGTCCTCTTTCAAAAGATGGAGTAGCGCCTCGTGCATGGGAGGAAGTGTTTGAGTATGCAAGGCAACAAGTGCAACTGGCCTAAGAGTTTGATCTTTCTGTCGCCGACAAAGCGGTTTTAATAAGATTCGTAATTTGCTGCAAAAAAGTTGTACGCGGCTAAAATGTCGGTTCCGCCACAGGCAACAACACGTAGAATTACGTCCCTCATGTTTGTGTTCTTTTGGGACCAGGAAACCGAACTGTTTCCAGTCCTGCTCTGCGCCTGCCCAGTCACAGTGGGGGCTGGAGCATACCGCATGTAGTAACTTTAGCAAAGTTGCTTGCCTTGAATTGTGTGTTGGACCTGCTGGATTATGTGGGTTATCCAAGCGTCTCCCTAGCTTTGTACTGGTTGGGACATTTACGCCGGGTTCTCGTTCCTCGGGGACTAGAAAATTTGTGTTCTGCGGCAGAGGCTCCTTTGCCGTATACGCCCTGGACGTCGCAATGCAACGCCGGATAGCAGAAGTGTTGCCCGACGTCAGTGCCCAAGAGACAACAGCATCGCGTATTATTGAGGCCCTTTGCGTGGCTGACGTGCCTCCCCAACGCCAAGCTCAGAGCTCCCGGGTGCCTGGGAGAAGATGTTCACTCGGGACGTACCAGGACAAGCGGCCGACATTGGCTGGAATAGGGGGGGGATGTTCTACCCATTAGACAGGTTAGAACGTTGGGAAGTGACCGCGACTGACGGTTGCCCCTAGTGTGCCTGCCCAGAGACAAATCTGCATGTATTCGATACATGTGTAGTCGCGTGCACTTTTTGGGCACTGGTGTCACGGATGTTTTGGACCCGCTTTTGCTCCCAAATGCGTGTGCGCAGTCGTTTCGCCAAGCTGGTAGTATAGAAATAGGGCCGCTATTCGACGCCAGCGTTTTAGGCCAATGTTTCCAATACTGCAAGCGCTACGAGAAAGGATGGCCGACCACCTGAGAAATCAACTTTGGGTCCTAGGTGAACAGGAGTTCCCCAGGCATTGGTACCCTCGGTTTTTTTTGTGTTGTGAATAGCAACAATGTCTGCATGCGCTCCACAACTGTGTTTGGCAAGTAGGACGTAAGGTTAGTAGGGGCCTAACGCCGCCGAATTTGTAGATTTCAGACTTTGTGGATGTGACTTCTGGCGTGTCGCAGGGGTCAGTGCTGGGACCTCTTTTTTTCTTGTTTTATTAATGATACATTATCGACCATTAACTTGTCCATAAAGCTGTTTGCGGACGATTGTGTTTTGTATAGCAGAGTTGACAGTGTTAGTGATTCGGCTTTTTTACAGTTGGATCTGGATAGAATATTGGATTGGTGCAGGATTTGGGAGTTAGGCTTGAATTTGGATAAGTGCGTGCAAATCATTTTTTGGGACGAAACGTAATTCGGTCCCATCTTGTTATTTCATTGATCATCATAAATTAAATAATGACACTGATGTTTAATATTTGGCGATTACCTTGTCAAGCACACCTTTTTAATGTTACATGTCACTGAAACTGCTAAAGAGGCCAGCCGACCTTAAATTTTCTTATTCGAAATTTACCCGGTGCTCCACAGAAACCAAGGGAGGCAGCCTACTGCTGTTTGGATAGACCAACACTGGAGTACGCATGTGTTTTGTGGGATCCGCACCAAATGTACCTTGCAGATAAGTTAGAGAAATTTCAAAACCGTGCGGCGAAATTTCTAACAGGAAATTATAGTAGAAACAAAAGCGTTACAAAGATTAAAAAATGTACTTGGTTGGGAAACTTTATTGTTAAGACGCAAAGATTTTCGATTGAGGTTCCTTGCTCGCAATTTTTAACGATTTGACAGGTATTGATAAAAGCAAATACATATAATTACCTAACTATATTTTAAATCGTGTGGATCGTTCCAGAAAGATATGGGAAATTTTCTGTAGAACAGATTATAAGAAGTTTTAATTTTTTCCACACACAACCGCTTAGTGGAACTTGTTACCCGAGTCTTTTTTATCAATGACGACGTAGGACCAGACTTGTACGTAATCCGTTACAAGTAACGAAATTACTTGTAATCCCTTACATTTATCGGTAATTTAGTAACGGAATAATTACATATTTTCTAGAGTAATTTTAAAGTAATTCCCTTACATTTTTTACGTAACGGATTCCTTGTAATCCGTTACATTTTTTTTCAGGACCAGCCCCCCCCCCCCTCCCTTCTAAAGAAAAGGTCGTTTTCATTTTGGTGAAGTTGAGCGCAGTGACACTGTCACGCGAATTGACCAGCGCAAAGGGAGGCTTGGCACTCTTCAGTTCCGCAAAGCCTTTTTTTGCAACACCAAGCCCCTGAATCTATTTTTTTAGACCCTAACAACAATGTCAAAAGATCCAAATAAACATTTGTGCAAGAACAAAAACAAAAAAAGGGGGGGGAAGGCAAGTTATATCCGCTTTTTTTGTGTGTGTGTGTGTTTGTGTGTTTTTTTTTTTGTGATCGAAGGCGGGGAGAGGAAGTCACCAAGTGATTGTATGCCTCTTCGAGAAGCTCAAGGCGCTAAGTGCACAGACAAGAATTAACAATGTCCTTCTCGGTTATAGTGACTAGGACCATTTTCATAATGTCACAACACGAGACAACGCTCCGTCTACCCTAAAGTCCACTAAAAGAGATGTGATAATATGTGAAGGTGTTATTGCCCCAAGCATCCTCGTTCGTCGATGCACACTTATCATCTTCTCTTAGAAAACAGGATGTATATTTTTTCTGCTTCTTTCACCTTATTTGACCCTGTTTTAAAAGCTACTTACTTTTTTTTTGTAGTCCGACTTCTAGGGTTGGCCCACTTTATTTGTGAATTCCAGCCAGGTTATCTGCATCTCAGTTACCCTTTTTGTGAGTCAGCTTTTTGCGAGCACTTCGAAAATGGTAATAGTCTTCCTTTTTTCCTTCCTGTTTTTACCCCAGCAGGACGCATCTTATCTCAAGCTGATATTTTTACAAATAAAACATGATGGTGGCTGACGTAGACTTGATATTCTGGGCTTGAGGAGAGAGTGAAATTCGTGAGTGGGGCCATCGCGCGGCTTACTTAGTTCTCTGCCCTTCGCTGCCCGTGGCATCAGCGGACGTTTATCTGGAGAACACCGGAGTAAACTGCAGTCGGTCCGTGCTCCGTGCGTTTTTGAACGGCATCAAGAAAGGTACACACGGCAAACGTGCGTTTACATTTCCTTGTTTTAACCAACGTTCTAATTAATTGTTGTTATGAGTGTCCTGTTGTTGTTTGTTTCTCGATTACTTATATATTTAAATATTGGAAACTTTTTCTTATTCACCAACGTCTCAACCGAGGCTCGACCTGTTCAGAACCAAAGGAAGAAGAATATCGAGCCAAACCTTATTTATTATTTAATTATCACCTTACTGTACCAACTCTACTAAAACTCTCAAATATCAGGCAACGGCTGCAACGACGAAGCATTGCTCTATCTTCGAGGTAAATAGTACTTCCATTGCTTCGCTGAAAAAGCTCAATACAGAGCATAAAACATTCGTGAGGCACAATATGGTACTCCCATCCAGTGCCTCAATTCAAAGGGTGTTCAGCGTATCAGTGGACATCTTCAATAAGAAATAACGCAAAATGTTTAACGACAGCTGTTGCTCAAAATACTCAAGGTCAGTACATGGAACAGGTGGCAACAATAATAACTTGAATAACCCCCTTTCCTTTGTTTCTTAATTGAGGAAAATAACTTTGAAAGTAACGCCACGAAAGTAACGGATTACTTTTGGGGGTAACGGTCACTTACTTTTATGGGAGGGTAATTGTAATTGTAATAAATTACAATTTAGCCTTGAGTAATTGTAAATGTAATTCCTTACTATTTTTCAGTAACGTGTACAAGTCTGCAGTGGGACCATTTACCTCAGGAAATGGTCTTGATTTTTAATATTGTTATTTATTTTTATCATTTATGTATTCTTTTTTCTTGACTGCCGAGGCTGTGTGTTTAAGTGGTCTCTATTTTAGTTCTTTATTGAGCGTAGTAATTAATGGGCTGTACATGCTATAATGCCGAAGTTTCGGCGCTAAAGGTCTTCGTTTGTGAATAAATAAATAAAAAAATATGTAAAAAAAATCTTTATCAGCGAAACGTTTTGCGAGGTTTGATCGTCTGTATGTGTGGTGTCGTGTGTGTGTCCGGTTAGCAGGCAGAGAAGGCAAGGCGCTACTTTCCCTGGAATTGAGTGGTATGAAGCCTCAAACGTAGCTGGAGAGGTGTTTGAGCTGCGTTTGCAGAGGATTGGTGAGCAAGCAGAGCTCGGAGCACTGGGGAGTAGAAGCTCGCGCTGCATAACCCAGAGATCCTGGGTTCAATCCTCTGCCCGTTTCGATCTGGATGAATATCCTACCGGCGTGCGGTCGTTTATAACAACTGCGTCATGCACGTTAAGGACTCATGCTAGCAGCGGTACTGCACTGACTAAGTTTCACTTCTACAGCGTAAGCATTTGTCGCTACACCTCAAACCCGGAACGACATCGCTGTCTAAACATGAATGTCAAATCTGATTTGATTAAAGCGCTCTTAAGCATGCGTTTTTTAATGCGAATAGCATTCTTTGGATACTTCACGCACTTTTCGTCTATGTATCTATCTATCTATCTATCTATCTATCTATATATCTATCTGGCTATCTAACCTCTTACGCCGCGGGTCGATAAATAAATAAAAAAGACCGGCGCCGGCAGGATTCGAACCGTTGACCCTTTGATCAGCAGGCAGACGCGCTAACCACAGAGCTATGAGGGCAGTCATTCAAAGCACTCTAAAACTTGTTTATATCTTTACCATCGCGCGCGTTCCATGCACGAGGGCTCATTCCGCTCTCGTGAGGCTTAGCACGAGAGCGGAATGAGCCCTCGTGCATGGAACGCGCGCGCACCGGTAGCTGTGACGGCGCTGTAAAGCGCGTCCTATTAGAGTGCCTTCATACACGCGCTTTTTGCTGAGTGGTGACATCTCAGCCATGTTTACGCCCAATCGTTTATTTATGCATTTTGAAGTACGCGCAATCCGGTGTCAATCAGCCTCGAGCGCGTAGCTTTGGCAAATGCAGAGACGCCATTTCAGCTCCCAAGTCACGCACCGAGTGCTCGAGGGCGTCACGCGCTGAACATTCAGTGCAACAATGGATGTCTTCACGCTGAGACAGACAGACATGTAGGCACCCTACGTCCTATGGTAAAGATATAAACAACCGTTTAGAGTACCGTTGGTTGAGACCACGGCTCTGGTTGAGACTAGCTGAGACGCCAGAAAGTCTGGTCGGTACCATTTTGAGTGTTTGTGCGTATGGCGCGTGCTTTGCTCGCCTTCCTAAGTGACGCAAACGCACGTGCTGGGCTGCGGAGATCGTGCGCAGGGCTGTGAAAGTGTCAACAAATTTAGAATCGCCTCAAGAGTGGGGCTGGCGTATCTAGAGTGTGCCGGCCACCTGACGAACGCGCATAACTCCGCACCGTTTGATGCTATTCGCATTAACGTAGATAATCATTCCCAAAGGATGGGTTCTCGCTGATTTTTTTGTGTGATATCGCGCTGGTTTTGTCGATGTGTGTCTACGCTTTCGTTTTATTAACCATTTAATAATTTTGCGAGACTTCAAGTCATATGATTCTGTCATGCCTTGCTCAGTGTTCCGTGAGATACTCCGACGCTTCTCAGCCTCTTCAGTATTGATTAAAAACCTCTCTTCGAGCCCTCGATGTAACTGGTCTTAGCTCCGTACAAAGGAAGGCACGGTTATCTCAAAAGTGTCCACTATCTTTGTTTACGTGCCCCGCTCCAGGAGTCCGCTTTTATCGATCGCCGGGGTTTGTGGTATGTGGCTTCAGTAGGAGTACCGGAGTCATCGCTGCATGCTGGCCAGTCAACTACATCGTTCGCATTTCAGAGTAAGTATCTTTTACTTTTACTGAAAGAGGCGAGTGCATAACTAGAAGTCTGGTGGCAGGTTGAGATTCTGGAGTAGACACCCAAGCCCGTGCGGCACCTCTCTGCATTTGATAACACTTCGTTGCAAGTGCAACCAGTGCATGGGGAAAGGCTATGAGCACATGCTGAAGGCGGAGCTTCTACTGAATTCTCTGGCTCTCGCAGAGTATATACATACCACAACATAAGTATACCACCTACCAACGTGGGACCAGAACAACTGAAGCCCAGGGGCTTGACGACGCCCTCGAAGATACATTTTGCGGCCCCATGCATGCCTCTTTACAACTTGGAATCATCCATCCCTAATTAGGAGGCACTCATAACATGCTTTCCACAATTCACGAGATATAGGAAACGTGATTGGGCTTTATTTTAAAGAATTTTGAATTAAGGGTAAGTCGAAGACGAATGATAAACCTCTTTTTGAAGGGCACTTTATTTG
>JAZHYW010063836.1:0-10060 GCA_037355805.1 Ixodes ricinus | reverse complement strand
TAACGTTTCATCGAATGACACTTTAACGAAATACGGAAGAGGCCGCCGGAGCCTTATCCTCCCTGGTGTAATAGTCTGGTTCGGCGAATAGTACCTTAGTTTGACGAATCCCTGGGCGGTACTACCCAAAGAAGCTAATATTGTCACGAATGACAAGGTGAAACAAAGAATTACTGGGAAACTGAAACGTTTAATGGAGCGAACTTGTGCCCCCCCCCCCCCCGCTCAAAAAAAAAAAAAGGAAACAGAAGATAACAGCAGAGAGTCGCGGGCAGTCGAAGTCGGTGAAAGAGCAGAGCCGAGCGCTGGGGCGA
This sequence comes from Ixodes ricinus, assembly GCA_037355805.1. Lineage (NCBI taxonomy): Eukaryota > Metazoa > Arthropoda > Arachnida > Ixodida > Ixodidae > Ixodes > Ixodes ricinus. The sequence continues at coordinate 9,746 of JAZHYW010063836.1, read as the reverse complement.
AACTGACCCTGGCTCGCCCTTATATATATGACACGAGTGGGCTACTGGAATAATCGGCGGAGAAAGTTCGACGCGTAGAACAGTTCGGACCGGGAACAAGAACCAGGATTCTCGAAATTACCAGAACACTAAGTTGCAGGGATAAACAAAAAACACGTCGCTCCCAGGAATCGAACACTGGCTTTTGCGTGGGAGGCAGGTACGATAGCCATTAGGCCACGTGCGCGCTGGCTACTTGGCCAGCTGCGCGCGCTGGCAATATACCGCTCGGATTAGCTTCCTTTTGTAATGAGCCGCCTTGTCTCTCTCCGCGAGTGCAGGTCCCACGTAGCCCAGTTTTCAATTTCACGACAAATCGGCTAAACATGTTGGTTAGGGATGTCTGTGCACTCGCTACATCACTGCCGTGCTGTTGCTACACAGCGCACATGCAAGGATGGTGTTCTTAGAATAAGGCAGGTATGCGCGCGCATGCGTGCCCTGTCGCTTTGTACTGCAATCATATTACCCTGTATTATCATAATCTATGCAACAGTATTATTTGAACAAAGATTTGCCTCGTAGGGTATAATGTAGGGTAATAAGAAACATTCGTAGGGTAATGTAGGGTTTTCTGGACGCTGGCGTGGGGTATTTTCGAAAAATAGGTTGGCAACACTGCTTGAGTGCCCTTTACAGGTTGCTGGTAATCTGGATTATGGCGATTCAAGGACGTTCCACACAAATTCAGGAATCTGAAACGAAAATTTGGTAATGCATAAATTAAGGCAATCTAAGAAGGAATTTTGAAACTTAGGTGGTCTAAACGGACCCATGACTGTGATCCTAAGAGCATACACATATAGAAGTATACAACAACACATATTGTGAAAGGGTGCAAGAAATGGCAAGCTCGTAAAACAAATATTGAATGAAAATACCGACACCAAGAGTGATTGCGCCTCTGAATCTATTTCACGATTATAATAAAGAACAATTTAAATAAACAGAACAATAGTTTGAACTAGGAATTCGCTTGCTTTCATCCAGGAATCTGGGCAACATCTTTAATATTTAGTCTGTTTATTTTCCAGAGGCGAAGAGTTTTCCATTTTTTGCTTTGTTTTAACAAATTATTAGTGACAGCCCCACAGAAAGGTTACTTTCGGCCAAATAGTTTGCATATAAATTCGTCTGAATTTATTGTAATAATCGTATAGACGGTAGATAAGTCACGCAATTTCACAACAGTAGTACGTTTTAAGAAATACTATAACGGTTATGATCTAGCTGTGTTAGCTCTTAAGTTTCGGAGTTTTTGTGTGGAGAAATATCTGAAGAATTGGAGGAAGCATTAAATACCGAACGACCAAAGTACATTAGCCCGTTTTATATATACGTTTTATTTTTTAACCTTTTACATCGGTTACTATAAAAGTATTGACATGTCGCTTATGTCCGCGCTGTCATTTTAACGATACGAGGTCAGAAACGTAAAAAAAACCAGACAATTGAGGTGACATGCGCAATTCTTTGCAATTCATTGCTATTATACATTTCGCGTAAAACACGAGCACAAAAGATACACAAGTTTAAGGGCATGCACGTGTCCGTGCCTTATGTAAAAAGTAATTATTAAAAATCAACCCGCAGCTTGATGACACGACCCTTCCAAAACGTTTCGAGTTTTTTTTTTTTGTATTTTTGCCGCAAGAGTGGGAATTGTATTGGTGATGGGTTGGGAATTCCGCTTTGACAAACAACAAAATAAAGCAGTATATGCGCTAAACGCCTTTCATCTGACGGTAAAACCAATATGCTCTACCACCGAAGAGAAAATTACAACGAATTTGTAATCTATTTGCCACAGGTTACGAATATTCATGAAAAACGTCAAAATTGCAGAAAGGCCCAAAAAGATTACAAGTTACTTGAACCACAACTAAATTTGAACTCCGTAGTTTAAAAAATCTAACTATAGCTTCCATCGGTTAGAAAAAGAGAAAGCCGACTTTTGTAAGGGTGAAGAAACTGACAATAACGTACAACCTCGGTTTTCTGCAGGGAAGATAATCCTCTTAGAGCTCCCCTCTCTAAGCTGCGAAAGGAGGCCAAGTTTGGACAAGGTAAAGAGGGGAGAGGATATAGGAGAAGGAGGAGGCGGGAAAAAGTGGAAAGCGCGAAGTGTACGTCGACCTTTAAAGGTTATAAAATAACCGCTATGTAGCATTTTCAATCCCAAGAGGGAATATTTGATCTTTACAGATAGGAGCAACTTGGCCTTTGTCGAAAGGCACTCACTAGCATCTGCGGAATGTGTACGGAAAATGACCTGGGGACCTTCTGACGCAAACGTACTGTTTGCTATGAAATGCCATATGACGTTTCATAGGGCAATAGAGTTGAAAACACAGTTCATTCTCGAAATAAACGTTTTCTCAACATTCGAGAGAAATCTTTACCCTTGATGAAAAGGTGTTTATAGTGGTGAAATTCTGGACCAAAAGTGAAGGCGTAACCATCGCTCGCTTCTTTCACTTCAGTAAAGTTCATTTTAGTATTTCTCAAAGGCATTTCAGATGAACCTCTCATCATAAGGAAGGGAAGGAAGGGGGGGGGGGGTCAAGTAAACAAAAAAACACAGGGGGGTTTTTTAATCAAAGTTTAGTTAGTTGTGAACACGATATTCATCTCATTTTACACAAAAATTAAACAAAAACAAAAAACAAACGGCAGAAACCGGTCTCACACGTCATACCTCATATGTCGGTATTGCCATGTTATTTGTAAGCTGGCTGCAGCGCCACAACGGCCCATACCAGCTAATTCTTTGAGAAAAAAATAAGTCGTGTTTGCATATACGGCCGAACAATACCTCTACATATCGTTGCAACATGCTTTACCGGCTCATCATTTTAGCATATTTTTTTTTCTTCTAGCAGTGGACTACAACGTGGCGGTGCTTTCCGCGCATACAGATCATGGTGTGCTCTGATACTCTTGAATCGCGGGTCAGCTGAGGCCCGCGCCAACGTCGCACCTCATTTTGTAGCCTAGCATAGTGATATGACTTGCCTCTAAACAACAATAATCTACCGCGTCTTTATTGAACAAAGCAAATGGACGTTAATAATGTTCTGTATCAATGAAATCGTCTCGCATATATGAAGAAAAAAAACATTTTCTGTATTATTGTTTGTTTGTTAAAGCAGATTGCATTTTAACGAAAGCAATGTTAATATTTGTTTCACGTCACCCTACCGTGCCGTAACCTCCTGCTAACATTATCGGTTCAATGTTAAGATGACTTTAGGGAACTACCGTACAGCTGAATCAAGTCAGCTAACGTCCCGATTAATTTAGTAAGATGCCACTATCGGTGACGTAGGTAACGTAACTAGTGCTTCTAGGGTAACCTGTGACGTGTGCAAGGGCGCGCCAAGTCACGTTACGGAACCGTGTCACGTCGTGATTTAACGTGACGTCAGGTGATGTGACTTCCGGTAAGAAGTCGTGAAATCACGAGACGTCACGTGGTCAACAATGCTATTCAATCGAGTAACTGTGGCCATCGTCATATTGTATATGTGATATCACGTCGCGTTACGTGACGACACCAGGACTTGAAACCATGACGTCACATGACGCCACCTTCTACCGCTACTCAGATTAGCGCATATGTCACCAACATTTTGCGTGCTGTTCGGGTTGTAGATGAAAAAAAAACTTAGTTTTTGTTTACTGATCCAATGAATTACAGCGTATTCTTGTGCTTTGCATGGCAAAAGGGGCCGGCAATATGAAAATAACATAAAAGATAATAAAATGCACAGGCTTATTATTTTGTGAGTAATGCTAGAGTGAAGAATTTCGACCAGTCACTCGCCTAGCGGTTCACTTCATCTGTGTGAGAGAACAATCATAAATTTCTTGCTTGTTTCTGTTTCTTGCGTTCAGTCTGTTCTTCCCTATTATTTTGTACATTTATTAACTTATTTGACGACATGATCGCGTTTAAGACGAGGACAAAAGGGAGACTAGACAACACGGAGCGCTCCTCGTCTTAAGCGCCATTATGTCGATCAAATTCCCAGTACCAACTAGCCCAACAATCTGCATTTATTAACTTATTTGTGGTTAATAAATTCTGAATTTATAAATTTTTGTTGACAAGTTTAACAAATTAGTAACAAGGTACTGCCAAAAATAAATCATCTGCTACTTTTTTAATTGACCTGTCGTTCGATATCCCTCTCTTGGTCCGTTATGTTTGGGATCTCTATAACGTGTTTGTGTTAGAGTAGTTTCGGTGCACCCGCTAAATTCATGAAAGTGTCGTAAATTTGTAGAGGTACTAAACTCGAGCATCAAAAACAAGCTCTACGAAAAAGTGAACATTTGGCATTCTCAAAGACCGAATTGGAAGGTCAATCGGTCCGGTCCGCCATTTTATTGGCGAAATAGATACCCGACAAAAACAAAAACTACCCCAGAGAAACGGTTACAAAAATTCAAATTAAGGACCAATAAAGTCTTTAAACTAAGATGATAAATTTGTAGCAGAACGCTAAAACTTGTAATGTAAATATCTGAAAATTACAAGTCAGTCCCCAAACTTTGCTCCTCCTCAAAGCACAATAGTCAGTCAGGACAAAGAGCAAAAACTAATCTATCTTCCTTTTGTGCGCTTCATTAGTACCCATTTTTTAACCCATTAGTTAAAAAAATAAAGACGGGAGCGTAAAGCGAATATAGAAAGGCTACAAGTTTGTACGTACTGAAAATATATATTACCATTTGACAGAGGCCTGTAAATGTTTTTATAGTTAACAATGGATAGTTTCTAGTTAAGTGTCGATAGTTTTTTTTACATATATCATAGTAAACGCTCAATAGTTTTTTTAAGCTTAACTACCGATAGTAAATCGAGAACCAACTATCGACAGTTGAGTATTAAAAGTACTATCGTTAGTTGTCAATCTAAAGTTGCATATAAATAGTTTACTGTCAGTATTATTACAAAAAACTTTAGGGTATATCGATAGTAAATTTTCCGATACTTTCGCATCACTAGTGAGATGCCAGCCGATGAAGAATTTTAAGGTGGCCTTCAAAACGCAAAGGATAGAACAGAATATACGTGTAAATATTTTTGACGAAAAGGGACAATACTGGGGAGACGCAGAAACCAAAATCTATCAATTAAGAAATATATGTCGAAGATATGAAATTAGTATCAAGGTTACTTGAGGTTAATTATGCTCATTAGTTTAAACAAACCGAACCCTTAATTTAATAAGAATAAAGCTGCACCCCTTCCCACTATCCTACCAGTATAAAATGCATTAACCCACAAATAAAATGCGCCTCTGTGCGACTAAAGGTTTTAACAAACGAAAACGAAAAACAAACATGATGACCTTACCCAGAGTTCAAGAAACTCTTCATTCCTGACATATAACCATTATTGAGGCTGATATTATGTTTAAGGTGCAATCCACCAGTCATGACATTTTTGGGGGTTAAAAACCTTGTTTTTGAGTTATACACAAGTGCATTCAAGACTTAAGTCAAAATAAAGATATATTTTATAAACTTTACTCTTGACCATTTGGGGGAAGTAGGAGACACTGGTCCAGTTTTGAACCTAAACACAACATCCTTTTGGTCCTAGGCTACCGAGTCGACAAAATTGATGCCTGGCGCCTTCCAAAAGGACCTCCACCACACCAGAAAACCATGTTTTTCACCCTCTTAGACTGTTGACACATAAATATTAAGGCCTCAAAACGCCAACGCATGATCACTACAATAAAACCGAATAAAGTGACATTTTTAAACATTTTCTTTAATCAGGGAACATTGAAAGGGTACTAATTACAAGCAGTGAGATGTCAATTTATTAGACATGGTGCACTGGTCTCGAGGGATAGATACGGTCATAGCAAGTGTCCACAAACGTTTTTGCTTTCAAGAAAATAAATATTTATCTCATGCCCTCATCTGCTAAACTGGCTGTCTAGAAATGTTCCATGCTTCGAAATTCGAACACTTCCGTATTGTCTAGAACAGGGGCGGCCAGGCTGACCCGGCCTAAGAGCCGCAAACAGAAACACGAAACTTCTAAGAGCCACGGGGGGGGGGGGGGGGGGGGGGGGGCAAACTTTAATTTTGTCCAGAGTCGTACCCCACACGTGCAGTCGTGCAGCACAAGGCTGTACGACTGTACGTATGGGGGTACAAGGCTGCCAAACCGCAAGCTGTGCTTTATTCTAAAATCCTTTCTTTTTTTCCTGGGGAAACGCGGAAAGAGAGGCGGGGGGGGGGGGAGTCCCTTACGAGGGATCAGCGAGCCGCACTTGAACCAGCAAAGAGCCGCATGCGGCTCGCGAGCCGCGGTTTGGCCACCCCTAGTCTAGAATATCCTTGGGGCACAACTGGCTAGCAAAGGCACACGTTATGTTCAAAACAGGGCTGCAAGTTTTACTGCATAAAACTTCCTTTTTCACCTCTATGACACAAAGATAAATGAAACTTGCTATATGTCATCTTGAAAACGTCGTGAATAGGCAAGACAGCCTTGATAATAACGAATCATTTTTAGGCAAACGCATTGCGAACCTAACCTTTCTGCCTTTCAAAAAAAGCGGATCATTATCTTAAGATCAATAAACGTTGAACACCTTAATTTTTAATAACCACTAGATAGGTGCCTTAGTGACTGAACAACATGTCATACAAAATTGTATTAGAGAAATATTACTGCGTACTAAAAATAAAATATGAAGAGTACTTTCAAATACAAAACTAATTATCTGTTACTCTGATTTTTTGTGTGTGTGTGTTTTGGTGGAGCGTTTATGAACACCTATTGACTCTGCAATATTGAGGCAGAGTATTATAGCTTCTTCATCCACGTAGGATTTATCAAGCTTTTTTAGGCTAAGTTGCCTTAAAACGAATAAAATTGTTGCGATCCTACTGGATAAATTCCGATAGTGAATAGATCCGAAGGAACCTTAAGGATATAATACTTTTCTACTATAAAGAAGACGAGCAAAACAAAAGAGAATCCACAGCACCAGTCACGAGGCTCGAATAAGCGTGTGCTTATACGTAGCATAAAAAACGTTCAGCCTTTCCACTTTCGTGAAGAAGGTAAACCAGCGGGGCTGTACTCGATACACTGCCGCAACGCGCACGCGCCCGATTCCCGCTTCTTTTCGTCCGACACGCTGCCGATCGTGGATAAGTGGATGCTTAGGTCCAAACCGAAACTGATAAGAGCGCGGGAGCGGAGGAAACAGCGCGGAAAACAGACGAGGATCGAAGAAACAACGTGGCGCTGCGCTCGTTACGTGTGCTTCTTCTTCGTCGTCGTCTGTTTTTCGCGCTGTTTCCTACGATGAATTCCCACCAGCGCGCCCAACTATCCATTCTTTTATTATAGCTGGAAAGGTTGCCGCCATATCTACGAGTGACGGCGGAAACCATACTGGTTGTGTGCTTGCCGCCGTCGCTTATAGATGGCGGTAGCTGTCCAGGTAGGCTTGTGTCGACATACACGGGCACGATCCTGGGGAACCTAGCCCTTAACAGCTCGGCTGTAAAAAGCACGTCATGGGCCTTGCGTAAAAGAACCGAACCGTTTTGGATGTTCTTCAAAGCTATTTTTAGAAAGAGGAAGTTACGGAATTCGCACATACATACCTAATATACATTTTACTTATACATTTTAATGCGTCCTTTGAATTGAATCTGAAAGGACCACAAATGCCTGATCCTAAATCAATTTGTTAGAAGAGTTGTATCTTTTAATAAAATTATCGAGACGTTTTGAAAATCGCATCTAAGCTTTATGTGAAGAGCAACGTTGAACTTTTCAAAAATATTCCTCGGATACAGATGGTGACACCAGCCTCCTGCTGAAAAGATTCGAAACGGAAAATTTAAGCAACACAAAAGGCCAAACTACGCGTGACGAGAATGGGATGTAGAAGAAAACTAAATATAAATATTACAAAATCAAATATGCGGAGGTGTATTAGCTATATAGCTTCCAGTACAGAAATTCTGAAAATACCTGATATGAAAGGTCAAACGCAATAAAAAAACGTATTCTCTTTCCGCTAGCGAAAAGGTTCATTTAACGTGAATCTACCACAAAATCTCAGTGCAAGAGGGCCAACATTTGCAAAGAGCTCGTTCCTTCTGACGAATGGCTTAGCGCTGAACTATAAGAAGCTGTCTTTCAATGGATACACATCGCTTGGCTTTATTCATTTGGCTCTGGGTGGTATGTGTTTGTGTAGAATGTCTTTACCCGAAGTTCGGTTAAGTTCAAGACAACAAAAAGAAGGTACGTACATCGAACAGTTTTAAGGAATTCAAAACTATCTGAAACTCTATACATTCGACTACTGCGAAGCATTGAGGTATGTCTCTCAATGACCTGTAGGGATCCAACTAAAACCAGGTATTTGTGTACGGCGGAAACACAAGCAACTGAACCCTAATCTTGATTATGATATAGGAACCAACAACGAAGGCTCCCCGTCACACGGTAGTACTTTCTCTCAACGTTTGAGCTGTATACTTTTAGAGCTAGTATATCCTAATATCAGTGAAGAGCTGCATATACATGAATCAAATCAAATTTATAAAGGTAATTTTACTGCAAGAATTACATTTTAGATGTCATAGCCGTCACCGCATTCAAAGCGCATCTGTGGAAAAATATACAGCCACGATAATGATTTAATATTTCTATTCAAATGAATGGCCACCCATCCTTAATGTTTTCGTGGTGAATACGCTAGAATGGGTTCGTGTTTGTTAACCGGGGTACATCCGTAGCGCAGAATACAGTACAGTGCACATGCTTTAAGGTTTTACTCGAGATAAAAAAATTATCTCCAGCATTAGGTAACAACCATATCCTCAATTTTTCAGGACAGACCAGTATCACAATAAATTTTTACATAGATGTCTCTGTCAACACGACTAAGGACCACGTGAGAGAGCTATTTGGGGAATGTTATTTTGCAGGTAACTTATTATTAACCACTTAACTCGTTCTCTATGATGACCTACCACTCCTACTTTTTAACTAGTTGTATTGCGGTTGTCAACATGAGACAAGTATGAATGTGCTCTTCCTACCCTACGCGTAAAAATAATGTCAGATTAAATACTAATAGAAAAAAATTACTTCAAATTGTGCGAAACAAGTTCACGATTTAAAACCTTCCGAAAAAGCAAAATATATACGCTTGGCCTACTCTTTACTAAAACAAAACGATAAACCACTTTTGCGTCAGATCTTTATTTCTCGCGATTTAAGTACAACGTTCTTCGCGAGATCTGGTGTTCAGGCCTATGAATGTTTGGAGTAAGGCGGACAAAGGCCGAGGTTACAATATTTTTCAAATTGTCTATTGGGAAGAGCCGTTGAAATAGTTTTCTCCCCATCACGAAACACGACTGAAAGTGTCATCAAATGACATTCTTGCAATAACCAATCACGCAGTAACATCTGTGAATTTTTTTGTCAATATTTACAATATATACCTTTTGTGGTTCGCAGAGTTTATAGCAGGGGTCTCAAACACGCGGCCCGCGGGCCGCATGCACGGCCCGCGACTGCGCAGGATGCGGCCTGCAAGCAACCGGCTGCGAATCCCGGTTCCCATGTCTCGAGCGCTAGAAATTAGTACGCCCCATAGTGATCTCATGTCGTCGATTCATTTTCGCTAGGCAATACATGG
>JAZHYW010063835.1:0-12562 GCA_037355805.1 Ixodes ricinus | reverse complement strand
TTCGGTGCAGCTATTGCTCCCGGAAGTCCGTTGCCGCTGCCGAAGGACCGGGAGGGAGACACACCGTTGGTTTCCGGTGTTCCTGATGTGCCGGCAGCTTCAATCGATGTCGGAAGACCGTTCGGACTCGGAGGGCGTGGCACATTCGAGACGTCACTCTGGTCGTGAATCTTCACCAGAGGTGTTGACCACTGCACATGGTTGAAAAAACTGACCGGACTGCGGGTAAAACGACACAACACTAAAAAGTCGCGCAGGCACTAATTTCGGTGTTGTCGTTTACCACGCAGTCTTGGGGTTTTTTCAACCATGTGCAATAACACATCTTCGTAGCTCGTTTGCGCCGCTCACATAGTGTTGATATCCTTTGGCTTAAAGTACTTGCCACGTTGCGAGCATGCTGTCCAGCCCTTTTGACGTTTTTCTTCTTCATCGGGATAAGTCCGATCCGCTCTTGATTTCGGGATTATCGAGATTATCGGTATTATCCCACTTCTGATTTGTTAAGATATTCGGTCCAATTAAATAATCATTTCTAGTGCGATTCCTTGCAACCTTGTTTATTCAAATTCAAACTTAAAAGGTTGCACTGATTACAGCGATGCGAGTACATGAGAATGGACCGCCCGCAAAGCGGTGCGATCGGGCTCTGCGGTCTCGGCAAGGAATATTCTTCTCCGTGGGCGAGGGCGACCGCCTCGGAGGCTCTTGCTTGCAGGCCTGCGCGCGCGGCTTGGGTTTCACGGCAGCTCGTGATTCTCCAGGGCTCGGGATTCTCCAGGGACCGTATAGAAACTACTGTCCGGGAGCAGCCGGGGCCGGAGGCCAGCTACGAGCGACTGAGATTCTTTTTCTGATTTAAATCACTTGATCGCTAACACGCGTGAACTCTCGCTGTCTCGCCTGTCCTAGTCGAACCCGCGAGAACACGCGAATTCTAGTGCTGCAGCACAATACTTGACCAAGGATCCTTAGCGGTGGACAGTGCCAGTAGCATGCGGGCAATATAGGTTGGTAAGATGACTATAAGTAACCTGATTTGGTGAACTAACTTTGACCGGTGTAAGTGAGACACGCAATAAAGACAATTTCTTGCCGAGCAAAATTTTGTATATGTGTCTGTGTGTGTGTGCACGAAGACTCTTTGTCTCTGACAACACTGCTCCGAGGAAAGCGCATTTTTTTTACGTTTTACATGCAGGATTAACGCACTGATCTCTACGACAATTAACCGGAATCGCGCTCTCCCCTCGCTGAACGCGGCCACCGGAAGTTCCAAATCGGTCATTTTGCGTGCTGCGAGACAATGTTTTTGCCCGTTGGCCGATCATTCGCCAGAAGTTTTATGCAAACCTTATGTAAACGGTCCACAGCTGCTTGAGGATTCGCGGAAATTCTTATGAAAGCGCAGCACTGCAGGAAAGAGGCGCAAATGGTGGGAACGCAGGTTTTTCGCGGTCAGGAGGCGGGATCAAAGGACATTTTCCTGTGGCGCGCCGAAGTGCTGCGTCTCTGTGCCTTCGGACGCTTGGGTATTTGGACCTTTGACACACTGGGAATCGATGCCTTCTGGACGTATTAACCCCTTCAAGAGAGCTTTTTTAGCGGCTGCAGCGCGATCTGGAGCAGCGTTTTACTTTTTTGACGACTTTACTTGTAGCCTATGTAACTCGTGCGCTACAGAAACGAGATATGCATTAAGAGGCGTTCGAAGGCCTACCTCGCGTCCAGCTGCTGAAGTCCACTGCCGTTGCCTCTATCTGTGTTGCCATGTGACGGGAGAAATCCGGATCAATCCGAGCAAATTTACGAACCTAGTTATAGATAAAAGTACTTGATGGCACTGAGATTTGTTAACTGATAGCAACCACTGATCGGAGACAGCAGCTCTCCAGAACGAGCTGCGAGGTGCCCACAGTTATCGCGTGCCCACAGTTATCGAGCACCCGCAGTCGAGTTGGTGAGAGTTATGGCGTGACAATACGTTTTTTCTATTAACAACGTGTTGGCGCATATTATGCGTCGAGATTTTTTAGTGGCTCCCTCCCTATGGCTCCCATATTCGTACATCACCGCCAAGATCATCCTCGCCGTGACGTCACGAATCGTGGTTCTAGCTACTTTCCATCAGTGGCGAATGACAAGTTTGATGGTGTGTGTAAAAAAAACGGTGGAGGGCTGGGAAATATCGCGTTCTTTAGACCACCATACAAGGTGAGACTTTAACGTTTCACTCATTACTGTCGATGAAAGCAGAATTATTCACACTTAAGGGGTACTCCGCCGATTTCTTCATGGTCCCCGATTTGCTTGAAATTTTGCTAAACTCGCCAAACAACATCGCCAAAATAGTATCCCAAATATTAGGTCAAAATAATTTTTTTTCACGAAGTTATTGAATTTACAATTTTGGTCCTCACCGTGTTTTTCAAACTGAAAGTCTCTACTGGCAACAACGAAAAAGTGACGTCAGTGGAAGTGCAGAGGATCACTCTTTGGACTGTAGAATTTGTTCCCAACTGATTCGAAGCAGTTTCATGGTGTCAAATGAATGCTTTGGAAGCTCGCTCCAGTCCCCGCGCTCCAGCACGGAACAAATGATTGGCATATTCTATTTTTTAGACTGCTCGCTCGACTGGCAAGCCTGCCCTTCCACTGACGTCACGGCACTGAAAAGTGCGGGTATATTTGAATGTTGGTTTTTGCATCATTTTCATTTGCCGATTTCGCAGTAACTATTATGAATTTCGCGATACTAAATAGCATACCGGAAAGGGTAAAGGCCGGGGAGTCAGAAAATATAGTTAGCTGAGGTAGCTCAAAAATCGGCGGAGTACCCCTTTTAAAGGAACCATAAAATGAGTTTACAGCTTCTTTTTTTTTTAAATGAAGACCCCAATTCATCTTCAACGTCCATGAAACTTGGAGCAGGAATCCGCTTTCGTTTTATTACCTCTAGTTTCGCACAAAAGAAAGATGAAAACTCACGTCTGGTTTTCACGTTTTTAACTCGTCGACGTAAAGTATGCCTTTTATAGGAAACAGAAGTTCTCCCAGCCGAGCAGAAGGAGCCGCGTTGGACACGAGCATTGCGTCACTCAGGCGTACGCGCTCGTCAACAATCAACCTGTCGACGAACATTTGAACGCGCGTTCGTGGCCAATGAGTGTTGAGATGGCACTTTATCATCGCTCGCAAATGGCAAGTTTCATGGTGGGCTTAAGAAGGACGGAAGAAGCTTGGAGTCATCGTACCGGTGCTCAAGCACGTCACGACCACGTGACTTTTCATTTCGCTTTTGAGTTGAGGAGGAAAGCTAAGGAAGAATAAGTTGAAAACTCATTTCATGCTCCCTTTAAGACGTTTTAGTGGGAGTTTGCCCAATCGTAAGATGCCAACACAGCGACGCTTTTGGTCGAGCATCTCGTCAATAGTATACACCTTACCATACAATAGACCATTTGCTGTCTTACCCAAGCATCAAGGAGAATGCAGGGATTGACGTTCCACGCGCCACACGCGCACGCCTTTCCTGTATAAAAGATTCGAAGTAAATAACCAAAAGAAAGCATTGACGAACGCGCGTGCAAGATGCCATTTGTTTTAGGTTTTTGCTTTGGAAAAGTTACTACTGCTGAGGCCAGCACGTGCGCGTGGAACACCAATCCCTGCATTCTCCCTTGGGTAAGACAGCAATCGTCTATTGTTTCAGAGGCGCGTTCATTGATGTGTTTGTGTGTTATGAACGCGCACTTTTCTGGCTGGCCGAAATCGCGCGCGAGCGCTGGCTGGAGTGTGATTTAGCACTGTGGACTGTGACTTTTGTAGACGATGGAAACCTCTATATCGTCGTAGCAGGGTGCCTCAATGCACGTGAAGGCACCTAGCGTCAACTATTTTGCGCTACTTTTCAGGGCTTCCATAGCTTCTACAGTGCTCCAACTCTGGCAAAGCTAGCTGCGCGAGCGCGTGCAAATGAGATGCAAGATGAAGCCACGTGTTCCCGCAACAGTGCGTGGCTGCAGCACTATGAAAGCTGCACTATACTTCGTTTCAGCTTAAGTCAAGACGCAGCCGATGCTACAAGTGCGAGCATGTGGCCCGGAACAGTGCTTGCACTGCACGAGCGCGCATGCTTGGCAGGGACGCTGAAAGCCCGGAGCTCGCGCTCGTATCATCGGCTGCGTCTGGACCCAAGCTGAAACGAAGTATAGCCTTGATATTAGGGACTTTAGCAAACCGTTACCGTGTTCCGCTTCGCGGTCACGGTATCACTCAGGCGCGCACTTGGAAGCACGCTTCAAAAGCGTCAGTAGTGCGGTGCACGGAACACGGTAACGGTTTGCTAAAAGTCCCCGATAAAGAACTTTAGCAAACCATTACCGGGTTCCACGCACCGTACTACCCGAGCCTTTGAAGCGTGCTTTAAAGCGCGCACCCCACGGTCTCGGTTTCACCCGTGCGCGAGCTTAAAACATGCTTCATGAGCTCCGGTAGTGCGGTACGAGACACGGTAACGGTTTGCCAAAAGGCTCTGCTGTGGCACTAAACAGTGAACGCTGAGTACATATACAAACACATAAAGCTAACCCCCCTCCCCCAAAAAAAATGAAAAATAACATTTGCACGTTTTTGAAAGCGTGTTTTTTTGTGTTTTTTTCTTTTTTTTGCAAAAGTACATTATTTATTGCCAAGCGCTCATTTTCCACAAAAATATAAAGCCAAAGGTCTGAACCAGATGCCAAAGTATCAGCAGTAACCATTTTCTTATTAAAAAGTTATGAGTGATTTTCTGAAAATTTATATGGGAAAATAGCGGCCGCCGGAGCTTTCAAATGCATGGAGCTCTGTGACGCCATTTACCAAAAAGTGGGAAAAAAATGATTTTTTAAATGAAATTTTTAGAGAATCACTTTTAACTTTGAATAAGATATCGGTTCGTGTTAAAACTTTGGTATTTGGTTCGGGCCTCTGGCCCTACATTTCGGCGAAGAATAAACGTTCGACAATGCCTATTTTATTTTCGTAATAAAACAAATGCCCCCACTTCTCTCTTCGTTTCTTTTTTTTTTTCTTTTTCTTAGAGGAGAGGGGGGGTTGCGCACCTTGTAGATACAAGCGTAGGCATCTGAAAGACACATCTAGTTTACGATATACGGCTGCACTTGCAACCATAAAAACAAAAGGCGGAACTTTTTTTTTTGCTTTGCGTTGGCAACGTTGGTCTTTGCCTTACTCGATACCCCGAAAAGATCCCCACATAAATCGAATAACGTTGCGACGTTCAGGAGTGTGCATTCTCTAAATACATTTTAGCCTTTAATTTCGAGGCTACACAAGCCGGGGAATGACGCACTGCACGTGGTTCCCTTCGGACACTGGCTGCACCCTTCGCCGACCTCGTAGACCGGGTAGTTGTGCAAGTTGCCTCTGAAATTGCCACCAGAAAAAGACCACATTAGAAAGCGCTTGAGCCGAGAATGAGCACACCTAGAGCTACAAAATCAGCTGCCCTTAAAGTATATTGATACACCGTTCGGCGATTTCCTTGCGGGCGCCGCCATTTTGGCGCTTAGTACAGAGCAGGAGCAAAGCGCGATCGTTGCGATTTCAAAATACAACTTACTCAGCTTTAGATGTTTCGTATGGTGTCAGGAAGTTCAGACGATATCGTTTTGCTTTATTACAAACAATCTAAACGAATTTTGTTTTGGTTTTTGTTTTTAGAGGACGGCAAATTGGATTTTGCTATGTCAGATAAAGCTTTGGATAACTTTCAATGTTTACTTTATAAGCACCAAATGCCTAACTGTAGTCACTCTCAAGCGTACCTTATTTCCTGGCTTTATTAACGACAAAGTGTTTCGGTGGCGCCCTCTTATGTTTGGTTCCAATCCTTGACGTCACGGCCGATATTATTAGTAGTGAGCGACAAGTTCGATGGTACGTAAAAAAGCACGCCGATACCTAACAATCACGCTCCTCAATCAACACCGTCAGGGGTGACAGTCTGACATTGCTCTTATTTACGTTGATGAGAGCAGAAATTAGCCTCTCAAGACTTGGTAGTCTGCTGACACCATATTAAATCGCCTTTAAAAAAAGTTGTGTGTTTGTGTTTGGCGGGGGTGGGGGCGGGGGGGGGGGGGGGGTAGTGTTTTCTTGAAGTCAGTTTTTTTTCGTCCCAGCGTGCACCCTCTGCCAAAATATTTTTTCTCATCAAAACAAAAAAAAGTAGTTGGACAGAAACGCGGTTGCATGCTTCCAATATGTGCATTTATTTACCAGATTACGTTGCTTTCCGTTCAGACTTTTGTAACCACTAAATTGAAGCGAACAAATTGGGAACAAAGTCGTCCGGAGTCCAGTTGGCGTCAGCGTCATCGAGTTTTTTTTTCTTTTTTTAGTGGTTTTTTGGAGGTGATGACTTGTCATCACTTTCATTAGTACCCGTGCTAGTACACTCAGCTTCACTTTCATCAAATTTTGAATCCATTAGAAGTTCCTGGATCTCAACATCCGTCAAGAAACGCACTCCAAAAAATTTTGCTTTATCGCCTGCCAGGCGCTTTAATATGATGTCAGGAGACTGTCCAATCAAAATTTTGCTACATAGTCACGTATACTTTTATTAAAGCAAAAAGACTCAACTGCTCGAAACCGAAACATAAGCATAGAAGCTTATGGTCGTGACTAAAGTCACTGGATCTGGGAAGTATCGCCATTGCATCCCCACCTACTAGCCGGACACAAATACCAACATACGGACGACAAAACCTCTCAAAGGGCAAGTTCCGAAATTTAATCGATCTTACTCCAGGGTAAAGGTTTGTACCTTGGCGTTCCAAACCTACCCGTGTCCAGCGCTTTTCAATCTGAGTTATCACGTGACACGACCCGCCGGAGTAACTCGGATCCATTTGGGTAAGATTTGGAACACAGCCAAGTGATTGGCTCATCGCTGTCGGTTGCCATGGTGATCGCCATTTTGGACCCTTTCAAAGCTTCGAAGCTTCGAAAGGGTCGTTAAAACCAGTCGCACCAAGATCGCTATGGAGCATCATCGTACTGAAAGCGTTCCTCGGCCAATATGAGTGTCTTTGGCACTGTGCATGCAATAAACTTATCACTCATGCTTATTTCCCAGATCTCTTACAATTATGTTGCTCTTCTTGCGTGTTTCAAGACAGTAAAATTATTTTCAATGCCCCAAGCACCGACGCCGCGTGTGATGCCGTACATCTTCGTACCGCCATCACACGCAACGTCAGTGCTTGGAGGCATTGAAAAATAATTTTACTGTCTTGAAACACGCAAGAAGAGCAACATAATTGTAAGAGATCTGGGAAATAAGCATGAGTGATAAGTTTATTGCATGCACAGTGCCAAAGACGCTCATATTAGCCGAGGAACGCTTTCAGTACGATGATGCTCCATAGCGATCTTGGTGCGACTGGTTTTAACGACCCTTTCGAAGCTTCGAAGCTTTGAAAGGGTCCAAAATGGCGATCACCATGGCAACCGACAGCGATGAGCCAATCACATTGAGAGGTTTTGTCGTCTGTATGTTGGTATTTGTTTGTGTCCGGCTAGCAGGTGGGAAGGCAATGGCGCTACTTTCCCAGATCCAGTGACTTCAGTCGTGACATGTGGACGATATGTCCCGAGGATGTGGGATAAATCTAGTCGAGAGTTGCAGGAAGTCACGTGGCTACACCAACCACGTTTTTGTTTAGTTATGTTTGTCTGCTTCTCCGGAGTGTGAAGCAGACGACGACGACAACGACGAAGTTGCGTGCACCATTTGTCGAGCAATTATTAAGCACTTATATTCCTTACTCTCGATGTTCTGCGCTTAGAAGTCAATTGGCCGGCACCACAGACGACAGTTCGAAGTAGCGGCCCCACGTCCGTCGCAACGTTGGTCCATCGCGCTCCGCCATCGCGTCGTCCAGCCCGTGGTACGTCACCATATTGAGAATGGCGTACTACATGTACTCAGTGTGATTTCTAAAAGTTTTTTTTTTATTATTAACGGATTTCCAGTTTCTTGGAGGCCACAAATATGGGGTTCGTGTTCTTTTCTCATTGTAATATTCAATGTATGCCTTAGATGAACCACGACTTTCAGTATATTTGGTACGTTCTAATCCCAATTGTCGACCGACTGTTTTCGGGTGGGAGGAAACGAGTTTCGACACGCGAATTCTAACTATGCTCATTTGACCCGAGACTGGGGAAGAGATGAAAACAAAACGTGGAAGAGACAAAAATAGACAGGACGACGTCACAAACTCCGCTAACTCGTTCATTTAGTCTATGTCCCTACATAGCCTCCATCTCAAGGTCATCTCCAAAAACACAAAAGGACGAAGTCTACAAAGTTCAAGCACAACAGTCTGCATCACACAATATAAGAATGTTGACAACCTTAGAGAGTCAACGCGATACGGCATCATCCATCCTCCTTCAAACGAGAACAAAAGGATATCTCTCCCCTTCTATTACAAACCCAGTTCCCGCGTCTGATTCAAAAGACGCCCTCACCACCCACCACCCCCCAAAAAAAAAAGAACACTGAAACCGCATTTGGGCCAAAGCACGTCAGAAGTTTTAAAAAAACAGCAACAAAAGAATGACACTACATTTTGAAAAGCTTTTGAATTGCTTCCGGCCGAAATGTAGCGAAACCTCACTTATACAAAATATTAAGTTGGGATAGTTGGTTTTTCATCTGAACTGAACGCCTGAAAAACAGGGACAAGAAGAAGAGACAACGCATTGGCGCCAACGTGCTGTCTCTTCTTCCTCTTGTCCCTGTTTTTTTGTGTTAGTTTATTATTTGTACAATTGCCTTAAGATTTTATACGCACAGTCTACCTTACTACTCTCTTTACATTGTTAAGGGGGATCGGTGTCCGAGTGTGCTAGCGCACACCAGCTCATAGCACGTGTAGCGAAAGTTCGCGCTGCGGAACCCAGGATCCTGAATTCCATCCCCACCCCTGCCCGTCTCGATCTGGATAAGCATCCTACCGGCGTGTGGTCGTGTATAACTACTACGTGATGCACGTTGAAGACCGCAGGCTAGTGGTTGTACTGCACTGGCTAAATTGTTCATCTACAGCTGGGAGACCCGTCGCCCGTTGAGGCAAACCAAGTTCTAGGCTTAATAAACGTACACACGACCCTTTTTTTTTTTACATCGTTCATCCTTTTGTGTATGATTTGTCTTCAACCATAGCGCAGTGCAATTGTTACATTCATGAAAATGTTTCGCGATTTCAGAGTTTTGTGCATTGTTGTTCGCACTTCACTTGTGTTCGTGTAATCTGTAATTGTTGCAGCGTGACGTCTGTCCTACGCACTTAAACCCACATTCCATTGGTATTTCATTAACAACAAAATTCTCGCAACATACCGATTTTTCCCGGAGGGCCTTTTTTCACTCACTCGTACATGTTTGAAAAGGCGTGGCTATATTGCTCATCTACAGCGAGTGACTCGTCGCAACTTTGAAATGGCGGATCAACCCCCCTACGCGCTGTATAAATATCCACTCAACCCCAATTATTTTTCCACTCCAAACTGACGCCATTTGTGAACACGGGTACGCGCCGAACGCTGACGCGGCATTAGTGTCGTATATATATATATATATATATATATATGCATGCTCGAAGTGCATGCCCAAAATATGACAGCCTCAGCTAATCGACGCTGCAGCTGCTGGAGGACGTGCACTTTTGAAAAGCGTCAAAATTTGTATATAGCCGCAGCTGCTTGTATGTCATATGACCCGAGATAAGGTATGGTCAAAAGCTCGAGATGAGCGTAAGCTATCTTTGCCTGCTTAAGCCACATGTGCAATAAAAGTATGAAAACTAAGGAGCTGTAGGATCTAAACATTATGTCATCTTAGTTTATTTGTTTTTCTAAAGAAAACTATAGGTAGCTTTTAGTGAGAGTCATTTTTGTTTGGCAAGACTCACTGTGGTCCGTAGATGCACGTGAAGAGTTTCTGGTAATGTTTTTCACCTTTGAACTTGTACTTTGTCTGTCCGCATCCCAGGTAAACAGATTTAGCCCAAAGAACCTAATGGAAACACAAATTAGACACGTTGGTAAACCTCGTGACAAAGTGACAAAGTTAGAGCAAACGTAACCTCCACACTTTCCCGTTCTAACTGAGATAATTGGTATTGACGAGCTGACAATGTTATCTCTTAGGTTGGAGCGCGGACAAGCACTCTACAACAACAAGCATTTCGGATGACAACAATTCAATTTTACCGGGTGTCGCCCAAAAACTTTTGGTTCATCTTTTTTTTTTTTTAAGAGCGCAGTTTTTAGGCCTCATTTACACAGCCGGCGTCTCGCCCCGTCCCGGCGAAAGCGCCGTGGGCGCCATGCCGAAAACGGGACGGTGCGGGGACGGAGGAGTGTTCGAACCAGCGGCGGCGGAGCTGCCGGCGGTGGCTATTGGCCCCGAGCGGGACCGATTGGAGCGCTGCGATCGCTCGACCGTGACGTAGGATGGAGGATCACGTGATAAGGCCAGCTATTCCGCCTTGCTTTTGGTCGGGGCCTTCGGAAGCCCTTCAATCGGTACTTTCGCATTTTTCTGTGTTTGAAGCTTGATCAGTACAGGCGTGGATCGGCTTCGGCAGCTGTCGAGCTCGGGGAGCAATGGTAAAGTACTGTTCGGGGCCGCAATGCCGCAGTTACGCGACCGACCCATATATCAGCTACCACATCTACCCCAAGGAGAAGCATTCCAATATGATTCATAAAATGTGAACAGTCTCACCCCTGCGCGGCAGTACCTTTCTCATACAGCTTCAATATTATTTAAACAATGGGGTTAAAAATGTATGTGCAAGTTGGCGCCACGCAGTGCAAGTAGAGCTGAGTGCTAATACACTTGAAACAGTAATTTACATGAGAGGTAACAAGCCATAAAATTCCACTGACTATTTTAATGCAAACATCACTCACAGCTTAGTAGTATTTAAGCAACCAGCAGCTGCATAAATGTGAGGGTGTTACGTGGCTTTATTTATTTTACTTTAAGGATTGCTACTGCAAGTAGCTGCACTCGTAATAGCAAGTAATATTTTTATTTTTGTAACCTATCTGCTTATCTTGTAGGAGCCCAAATAAAACAATTCTACATCTCTAATACACCTAGCTACAGGAATATTTGCATAATCTTTATTTACAAAAAGAAAAACAGCGATGCTGTACACGAAACTGTCATTGGCCTTTGAATGGTCTGATATTAGTTTATGAAATTAAATGTTATCAACAAGCTTTAATATTCGTCACTCGAAAATTCCGGCATCGCAGAAAAGTTACAAAACCTGTGCTTCAAAAACGTAAAAAAAAATTAGTTGCATTGTATTGATTTTGCGACTCGCGACTTGGGAAGCGACCATGTTACCACTGAGCCACGCGAATTTGTTTTCTTTATTCCTTAGCTACGATAACAACGGGAGACGACCGATTATTTTTGGAAAAAGGCGCTTCACTTCACCGTTCATCGCAAATCGCAACCTCTAAAGGCCGGTTGAGACACTTGCGTTCATGAGTGCGTTTAACTGGGTTGTGTTGAGAACCGAAAGCGAGACACCGGCATATCTGTGCTTCGTATGAAGCGTGGAATCCAATTCAAGGAATCATGTTTGCACGCGATATAAGCGGCAGGGATGTCCTGGTTTCTCGCAGCCGAAACGCAGTCCAACGCAGTCAAACGCAATCAAACGCAACTGTCTGAGTGCCCCAGTTGTTTCGCTCCCGGCTCTGGCCGCGAGCTCGGATCGATTTCACAGCACGCTGGCCGGTGGGTACATACAACCTAACCAAGTAATGATACACGGCATGTTCCTTCACCCATGCTTTGCAGGAGCTCGATGTGTCACCGACGTTTCTTCCATCCAGCTCGTGCGGGTACGTAGTGAGTGCCGACGTTTGGAGTATGAATCCAATGAACGTGTAGCAATCCTTATCCAGCTTCTTGATTCTACAGAACACGTGTCCCGCTTCAAGAACACTTTCGCCCTCAAGCAACAGGCGGGACATTTAGTGGGCCTTGTCCACGAACGCATTGATGCTGCTTACAGACAGCACAACTGAAAAGGGGGACACAGTTGTAACGGGGGCCCGGTCAAATAGAAGTTAAAAAAATATATATATATTCTCCTACCTTCAACGGTATCGCACTCCGTAAGCATTCATTGCGATACGCGAGACAGCCGCCGAAAACGACAAGTTGACCTGTACCCTCCGCCGCGCCAGTCCATCGCCGCCGCGCTCCGGCGCCGCCGCGCAACCGGCTAACCGGCTCCCCCGAAAGCATTCGTACGGTAGCTGATTTACGAACTTGACTGGGTCGAGTAGCGAAACAAAACATTGGGTTAAAAGAAGCCTTAAACACCCGTAGTATTAAAAAGGAAGACCGAGACACTCCGTCCTTGACGCAGGGTGCAGGAAACGGTCACGTGATCCCTCATCCTACGTCACGACGATAGGCCCGTCAGGTGGCGCCACGCCATGTTCTCGG